>ML299860.1:66370-88254 GCA_005239495.1 Nicotiana undulata | reverse complement strand
GAGCACCTTAAGCTTTTTATGAACATCTTCAGAGTTAAGTTATCTTTCTAAAAGTCGAGTTAAGTTTTCAAGCTTATTCAAAAAACATATGAGGTTCCACGAGACATTTTTATGTGATACGAACGTGATTTTGAGATTATTAGAATAAGAGTACCAATGAGCCAAGATTGGCTAAGTTCTTGTTATGGCCTATTATGTGCATTCAAAGTTCATATCATACATGGCATATTATGCATGGACTTCGAGCTATAATCGGAGGTAAGGGGCCTATTTGCCCGAAAGACTATATATATTGTACAGATAGCCACAGGTTGGCAATATGATACCGGTTAGCTACCGGGAGAGACCGCCATTGCTAGCATTTGGTTGGGTATGTCATGCATTTGCATCAATATATATGTATTCACGACATACGATTACACGAGCATACCATGCATATTTGACTACTATGAGGTTGGATTTCGTCCATGGAGGTTATCAGAGTTTCAGTGTCAGGTGGTATCCCTATTACCCTTTTTACATCAACTATGTATGATTCTACTTTCTGCCTTACATACCAGTACATTTTTATTTGTACTGATGTCCCATTGCCTTTGGACACTGCATTTTTGTTTCGTGCGTGCCNATATGGCTTATTGTTATTCAGGTCATGACCTTAAGGGTCCAGGCTTAGTATTTCAGATGTTGTGTTGCTCGATCTGTTGGGCCCCCATTTTAGTTAGCTAGTATGTTTAGTGGCTAACTCGATTGAATACAGTATCGAGTGCCAGTCGTGCCTCCCCTAGTTTGGGGCGTGAAAAGTCCTTTCAGGAGTTGTCTGCAATCCTCGGTCTTGTGACCGTGTGTACCGTGAAATTCACACACCAAGTTATTGTTTCTTTATGATGGATCCAACAATATGGGTCTGGGCCACCTAGTTTCCTTGATTTTGCTAATGGATCCGACTCGGTTTACGAGTCCCTGAGGGTTTTGTCCTCGATCTACTCTTTGGTCATCTCGGGGTACGTTGCGCCTCAGGAAGTTCCTTCAATCTTCGGTGTATGGTTGATATCTTTCCTTACTTGGTTTTGGTTCCTTTGTTGGATCCTATTGGGATACACCGAGCCTGAAGGGGTTCCCAATTGGTCTTCCTCGACCCTAATCTTCGACTGGTATCGGTTATGTATATCTGCCCAAGTGACGGCGGGGTATTCTACCAAGTTCTGCTTCAGCTGCTTCGAAGATATCGAGCTTCGTTTGTTCAGGCCCTGGGTGAAGGCATGCACTGCCCAATCATCAAAGAATGTTGGTAACTCTATTTGCTCCATCTGAAAGCGGGATACAAACTCCTGCAACATCTCACTTTCTCTCTGCTTGATTTTGAAGACGTCGGACTTCCTGGTTGCGACTTTGATGGCTCCAGCGTTTGCCTTTATGAAAGAGTCTGCCAGCATGGCAAATGAATCTATTGAATTGGGGGTAAAATTGTGGTACCACATCATAGACCTTTTCGACAGTGTTTCTCCAAACTTCTTCAACAGGACGGATTTGATCTCGTCCTCTTTTAGGTCATTTCCCTTCACAGCACAAGTGTAGGCGGTGATGTGCTCGTTGGGATCCGAAGTCCCGTTGTATTTTGCAAGATCGGGCATTCTAAACTTTTTCAGGATGGGCTTTGGGGCCGCACTCGAGGGAAAAGTTCTTTGCACAAACTTCTTCGAGTCCACACCCTTTAGGATGGGGGGTGCGCCTGGAATTTGGTCAACCCTCGTGTTGTAGGTCTCCACTTTTTTGTCGTTTGCTTCTATTCTCTTTCTCCCGATTCAATTCTATTGGTGAGGTCCTCGACCATTTTCATGATGGAGGGGTCGGTTGCCAACCCTTCATTGCTCGATCTCTCCGAGACCTTCTCGACTCGAGAAGCCGCCTGCGGTGCTATCGTTCTTGGAGTCTTTTGATGGCCTTGTAGCTGAGCGATCGCCAATTGTTGTGCCTGTAATATTTTGAAAATATCGTGAAGGCTAACCTGCCTTTCTTTTTTAGCCGGGGTGTTCTGGACCTCTCGTTCTTCCGCAGGATGCATATCACCATTGGTTTGAGAAGTGACGTTAATGTGTTGGGCGTTGCACGAGCCCACATCCATCGGGTTTGGGTTTGGTACACCTTCAGGGTTTTGTGGCGATGCGCCAGCACCCGAAACAGCTGCACTATTTTCTCCACGGTCTTCGACGCCATTTTTCTCGCGTGCGTTTACTGAGTTAGACATTCTAACCTGAAATCAAAGATTCTTTGGACAAGAACAAAGTGTGAAAGATAACTTGCGTTTTTTCAGCGAACCAGCACTAAAACAATCACTATTATTTTTAGCCCCACGGTGGGCGCCAAACTGTTTACCTTGAAAATGGTAACTACAATTATATTTGATTATGTGGTTCTAAAATATGCGATTTATTTTAATGCTAGTTGTTAGGCAGTTGATGCTAAGTGTGGTTGACATAGATAGAGTAAATCAGTTAAGAAATTGAAGATAAGCAAACCGGGGAGCCTCGAATCGGATGTTCGATGCTGGCTTCGAGGGTATTCAGGGTCGAGGGTCGGAGCTACTGTTGGATGTTCGATAAAGCTATAATAGCTTTATAGGTTTCGAAGTATGCTATTTATGATCAATAATGAGCTATAAATAAAGAACAATTAATGAAGAGCAATAAATGCAAGTAAATGAGCTAATAGGAAGAAGTAGGGAATGTTTCAATAATGAAGCAGAGAATGTTCCTGTTTCTTTTATTCGATATCGTATGTGTTACAAAATGACAAGGGTACCCTTTATATAGGAGGGGGAATCCCAACATAGTACATTCACATTTATTACAAAGATTTGCAATTGATTCCGCTATCTAATGTCTGAGTACAGAGTTGTACTTTGTTATAGAGTTGTTTGCCTCAATCTTCATGCCGTTTACTTATGCCGATCCTGAGCCCGTTCTGCCTCGAGGTCGGGCGTAAGGGAGGCTCTAGGTCAGGCCTCGGGCCATACCTCGGATCTTATGCGAATAAGCTGCCAAATGTCACAATAAACATAAAATTGGCCTTCCCGATTTTAGCCGTACACAAACGTGGCTCTTAATAACTCTCTCAATAGCAACGTGTCCCGCATGAAAAAAAATGGATTATCTAACATGCAAACATCAAAACTCAACTCTGGCGTTAACAACGAGGCCATTTACTCAAAAACTACAAATCTACACGACGGAAAAGAAGACAAAACTACTGGCTATTTCAACCCTAATCCCCACACTAAAAACAAAATTGATCAAAATCAATGCGTGGAGGAAGACCATGCCCCACAACACCCTCCTCAATTGAACAATTGGCCAATAAGGACCAACATGTGCCTAACCCTACTACTACACCAAATCCATATAAAATCTCATCTCCAACAAGCAACCAAAGCATGCAAATAGATCAAATCATTACTAACCTAGCTAACTCCTCTACCCAAACCCCCTCATCTTCCACAGAAACTTCCAAGAGTATTAATATAAACCACAACTTGGATAACAAAAATGCCAAGGATCCCTATTTCACAAAGAATGAGATACAGACTAGTGCAAATCCTAAGGCATTAAAGATCCCACACGATGGCCAACCCACCACCAACAATGAACAACCAACAAGGAAACCAAAGAATCTTCTTCATTAAACCACCCCTCCCCCAAGACCATCAACCACTATCATGGATATAACAAGCACTGATGGTCATGAGATCACTTTCAACATGATCCTGGATGGCCATGAGACACTGATTATCCTCCAAAACTCGCACTTCTTAGTTCAATTTGTATCTGAATGAATGCACATGGCCATGAGCAACTACTTCAACCATATTTGGCTAAACAACATTCTTCACCCACTAGCCCCCTCAATAAATGCACACCAAGCCCATGCAATGAGGAACCAGTGAAACCTTCCTCCTCACTTCAATCCTCTCCAACCACAGAACATGAAACTGGAACTCCCCTTCTTCCCTCCGGGGGAGATCCAAAACAGAAATCCAATTTTCATGCCCTGGGCAATAGCACCACATTACTCCCAGAATCAAACCCAAACAACTCCTCCAGTAATCAACCCTCCAACCCAAACAACCAATCCCAGTGTGCATGAACAAGAAGAGCATCAAGAAGGGAATGTAGAAGAAATGAATTTACTGGGATCAGAGGCAGTAAGAGAATCTCAAGTCTAAACAAAGTAAAAGTCTATCTCTTCAGGGAGATGCAAGAGAAGAGGTAAGTTCTCAGTTGCCCTCCAGCATTGTACAAGTTCTCAATGAATATCAGTCCACCACAGGACCCAACTGTGGGGAACCATGCAATGATACTCGTCCCCTCCCTGAGGAGGAACCCAATACTCCATGCAATAATGGAGAATGTCTCAACCCACAACAATGTACCAATGATGTATCGACCAACTAACATAATCATCTGGAACATACGTGGGGGAAATAATGATAACTTTCATATCAACTTTAGGGAAATGATCGATACACACAAGCCTTGCATGGTTACCTTGTTAGAAACACTCATGGAAAGTCATATCACTTTTTTGAATGACTTCTAATTTTCGGAAATGATTGAGGTTCCATCGGTGGGTCAAGCTGGGGGAATGGTGATTATGTGGGATGCTAGCATTGTGAAAGTTCACAACTTTGTTACAAGGAACCAAGAAATCCATGCCACTATTGAGGTGACCCCCTTTAAAACTCCTTGGTTATTTTCCTCGGTATATGCTAGCACCAACCTTGATAAAAGACGTACTCTTTGGAATAATATTGAAAATATCCACAGCAACAATACGAGACCTTGGTTACTAGGAGGTGACTTTAATGATATTTTTAGTACTAAGGATAAATTTGGTGGTAACCCAATCAACCGTAGACGTAGCAACACATTATGGGATAGTATTAGCAAATGCAACCTAATGGACCTAGGTTATAAAGTTGTAAATATACTTGGACCAACAATAGAAAATACTCTAAGGGGTTAATTATGGAAAGATTAGACAGAATTTTTGTTAACAAAAGTTGGCTATCCGTTTTTCCTAAGGCCATGGTCATTCACCTCCCCAAGACCCATTCTGACCATAAATCCCTTTTAATTCAACCCACTCCTAAAAATGTCAACTTTAATAATAAGCCTTTTAGATTAGAAACTATTTGGTGCAGACATCCCAATTTCATCAATATTGTTAAATAATGTTCGTCTAGTAATAATTTAATTAGTGCTCAGAGCTTGTTTAAAGACACCGTGATTAAATGAAAAAATGAAACCTTTGGAGACATCTTTAAAAAGAAAAAAAGAATTCTGGCCAGGCTCAACGGACTTCAATCCTCTCCCTCTTACCAAACAAGTTGTTTCCTACAAGATCTAGAAACTCAACTCCAATTAGAGTACAACAATATTCTTAAAATTGAACAAGACTTTTGGAAACTCCACTCTAGAATTTCTTGGTTTAATGATGGTGATGCTAACACAAGATTCTACAATTTAATGGCCTCAAATCGTAAGCGTCATAATGCTATTATGTATTTTACTAACAACTAGGGTGAATCGATCACGGACCCTAAATCAATTCTAAAACACACTCTCAGCTACTTTGAAAATGCATTGACAACCTCTAAATCCATCGCATATAGACAAGTTATCCTCAATGATCCTACTTGTCATAATAACATTGACTTGAGCAGTCTTGATACTCCCCTTTCAGATGTAGAAATTACCAAGGTCATTTTTTCTTTTAAACCATTTAAAGCCCCGAGTCCGGATGGAATCCACCCCTTTTTTTTATCAATAATATTGGCACACCATCAAAAATGTCGTTAATAATTATTACCATCAGGTCTTTGAAACCCAAAAGTTGCCAATTGGTACTAATGATACTTTTATATGCCTTATACTTAATTTGTCAATGCTAAAAATCTAAAAAAAATTAGGCCTATTGGTCTTTGTAATACCTCCTATAAAGTTATCACTAAAATCCTTGCTAACAGGATGAAACCTATCTTGCTCTGCTCTGACGTCGGAATAATCATTATAATACGATGATATCACCTGATTAGCAAGAAATTCCCTGCTCTCCTCTTAGCAATGATCTGTCTAGGGCTACTTTCAAAACTGCGGATTCTATAATAAGACCCTATTCATGGGCATTCTCCGACTTAGAATCGAATTCATACCCGGCAATCTACGATCTACCCAGCGCCTTAGTTTATGTTGAATAGGCATACCCGACTTCCAGCTAATTGTCAAATAAAGCTATCTGTGCTTTAATTCCTAGCTTGAAAGCATTCTTTGAAGCAAAAATTCCGGTTTCATTAGCCCTCTTCAATCAAGCTTCATTAAAAACAGAAGAGCTAGTGACAACCCTATTATTATCCAGGAATTAGTGAATAACCTTCGTAGGGCAAAAAAATCCAACCTTGATATGATGATTAAAATTGACCTAGAGAAAGCATTTGATAGACTTGAATGGTCTTTTGTCTATAGAACTCTCAGATTTTTAAATTCCTTCCAAAAATTACTAATCTAATTATGCACTGTATATGTACCAACTCAATGGGAATTCTTGTAAATGGCACCTCAACTGATTTCTTTAACCTAGTAGGGGTATCCGCCAAGGAGACCCTTTATCTCCTTACATATTCATTCTCTGCCTTGAACTACTCACAAGATTAATCAATCACCAAATAGATATCCTATATTGGGACCGTATTAAAATCTCTCACAAAGTTCCTCCTTCTCCCATGTTCTATTTGCGGATGACATTACTTTAATGGGTAAGGCAAATAAAACTGGGCTATGCATTAAAACATGTATGGAATTTTTCTGCAAAGAATCAGGACAATCCATCAATTATCTTAAGTCTAAGATCATCCTACGAAAAAACTGCCCGGCAAACATTTCCAACTACTTCTCAAATCTATTTGGTATGAAAGTCAGTCATGAATTTGAAAAATACCTGGGATTCGCAATCTTAAACCACAGTCCAACGAAAGACTTCCAATTTTTAATAGACAAAATTGCACCTTAGAATGTCTCATTGGAAATGTTCTTCCCTTAATATGGTCGGTAGAACAACACTAGCCACCAGTACCCGTAATGCTATCCCTACTCACTTCATACAATATACTTATCTCCCAATAAAAAATCTTAAACAAATTGACAATATCTAAAGGTATTTTATTTGGGGTACCACCAAGTCCTCGAAAAAACTTCATTTAGTTAACTGAAAAATTGTCACAAGTAGTAAAATAGATGGTGGACTTAGTATACGTAATGTAGCCTCCAAAAATATGGCCCTACTAACAGGGCTCACCTGGAGACTATTGCAATACCCAAGTACCCCATGGGCACAACTCATCTCCCACAAATATGTCAACAAAAAATCTACCAATATTACTTCTTTCATTTGGAAGTCAATTTTAAAAGGTTGGAAAATTTGTAATGAGGGTATCATATGGCATCCCTTCTTAAGTTCTAAAATTAACATTTGGACCTCCAGATGGCTTCATAATTTCAATAGTCTAAGAAACTCCATTTACGGGCCTCTTGGTAAAGAAGACCTTAACATTACTATAAAAGATTTAATTGCCGATGATAATTGGGACCTCTCAAACATCTCCCTTGATTTGCCTTGCAACATATTGAACAAGATTTTTGCTACTCCTACTCCCAATAAGGTCTTCAAAAAAGATGTTATGAGCTGGGGTGCCAATACTAATGGTATATTTACTACAAAATCTTGTTATATAATTTTAAAACCTAGCAACACCTCCACCTCTATATTTGATTGGATTTGGGACCTGCATTGTCCAAACAAAATAAAATTGTTCCTGTGAAAATGCATGCATAACCGCTTACCTTGTAGAACCCTCCTATTTCACATCGGGATCAACATAGATACAACTTGCACAGTGTGTAGGAAAAATGTAGAAGATGTCCAATACGTTTTTCTCCACTGGCCAAGAACTAGGAAATTTTGGAAGAACATGGATATCCCAATTTATCTGAATGATAATACCTCTCACTGGTTGATTAATCTCAAAGAAAAAAAATTCCAAAGTAGCAACCACAATGGAAAACAACTTTACCATTCTCTATTTGGAGTATCTGGAAAAACAGAAACAACAACTTCTTTAACAATCTAGATTATGATCTAACTGCAACTAGGATTTTACAACAAGCATGGAAATTTAAATTCTTTACTGAAAAAACCCCTTTAAAGAAAACAGGATCCTAATGGAGATCAAGTGGGAAAACACAAAGGATACAGTGACGTTAAACATTGACGGTGCTTTTTCAAAATCCAAGCTAGAAGCTGGACTTGGTGGTGTATTTAGAGAAAGCTACGGAGATTGAAAAGTTGGTTTCTACAAATCAACTCATTCAACATCTGCCATGAAAAGCGAACTTATGGCTCTATATGAAGGTCTAAAATTGGCACAGGAAATGAAGTTCCCCAAGCTAGAGATAGAGACAGACTCAACGAAAATCATAAGCCTCTTTTATGAAAATAACCAAATCCTAGCTAACTTAATTGTTGAATGCAGGTTCTTAATGCACCAGTTGAAACTCCCAACTCTGACGCATAACTTCAGGGAAGGAATGTAGTGGCGCATCTTATGGCGAAGGAAGCAGTGAAAAACTTTAAATCGGCTAAATGTTTTTACCATGCTCGTCCACCATGTTCTATTGAATCTCAATTGTCAAAGGACAAGCATGGACTCTGTAATATTTTTAAGTACATTACCTCTACTGTTTGCAACAAACTTGCAAAGTTAGGCAATGTTCATATCCTACGGGACTATGAATTGACTATGTAATCTTGTTTTATTATTAATATATCTTCATATTTCAAAAAAAGAATATACAATCATGTAATAAAAAATCATAGGGCAACTTAAACACATTTATTAAGATGGAGCACTGCAATTAATGAAATATATAGACCACTTATTATTTAACAAATTATTTCAGTAAGTCATAGAAACAGTGAAATTAAACACACACAAATCATTTTTTAACTTTTAACCAAAGTGAAATAAATTCCAATGAGTAAAACTTGTGGTCTCTGTAAATTGTATCTCATATTGAACCGGAGGGTGGTGGTTTCACGTGACCCTTCCGACTCGGCCCAGAAGGCGGAATTACTCCTTTCACTAGAATATGACGATAATTATCTATATTTTCACTGCTTGAATAAGAAGGCGGAAATTCCGCGTTAATCTTCGGGCTTGGCCCGAAAGGCGGAATTAATCCTTTCACTAGAATACGACGATAATTATGTTCTGAAAACGTATCACTTGCCAACATTGACATGACTAATATCATAAGAATAGAGATTAAAGAAAGTTTATGAATCAAGTTGGCCATGGGAAATTAATGAATAATATGTTTTTAGAAGTAGAAAAAGAAATTAAAGTTGATAGAAAATTTTTGTGTGTATGTTTTTTGTGTGGGGAACGTATTTATATGTACCATAATTTAATGTGGGTAATATTGTGTTTAATTACCAAATCATTAGAGTTATGAAAAGATTAATTTAGCTTAAATAGTGTGATCTCTTCCCATGCTTTAGAATATCCAAAAATAAATATAATATCCTGATTTTTTCGATTTTTTTTATTATTATTTATTAATGCCAATTGTTTATGCCAATTTTTTTTAAATATTTAATTATCGTTTTATTAAAGATACTTTGTTTTGTAGTTTCTTAAGGTAATTATTATATTTATATAGAATTAAAAAGCCAAAATTATCATTTAAATGCCGTTATTGTTTTTGTACGGTCGAGTATACGACAATGATTTGTTTCTCTAGTATAGTCTTTTATTTGGTAAATAGGAGATTTTATTATACAAGACAAAATTCAAATTCCCTGCTAAAATTGGGTGAAATTTAAAAATAGCTATACTTATAAGTGGTAATTGAAAATAGCCACAGTTTCAAAAGTAATTAAAATTTAGCCACATTTTTTGTAAAGATAAATCTGAACGAAAAAATTATTCATAATTCAGAAAATATTCCAGCATATATAATATACTGGACTTCCAGTATAATATACTGAAAGTTCATACACAAGTGCTCCAATCTCTAGTATATTATGTTGGAACTTTCCGTGTGTTGGAGTTCCATCATAATATGCTGGAAGTTCATACATTAGTGCACCAATCTCTAGTATATTATGCTGGAAGCGTAGCAGCTATTTTTTAATTATATGTCCGAAAACTGGCTAATCGTATTATTTTGCTAAAATTTGAAATATCCTTGCAAGCATGACAGTATCATGGACGAAATCCAGGATATTATCACATAGTTTTACTTCCTTTTTTTTTAAGAAGAAGAAGGAGGCTTTTCACTTATTTAGGATTGAAATCCATGACATTATCTTCGTATTTTTACATTAAAAATGTCTACATTTTAATAAACTTTAATACATTAGTTATTTTTCAAAAAATGGGTCTGAAAATGGCTAGTGGTTAAAATTTTGAGGATCTTTCATAAAACACACTATAGTTTAGAACCTAAATAACTATAGTTTGCCTAATTACTCTTCGTAGCTACTGTTCAATTGTTACCATCTTATATCACTTGTATTCAAACACACAACGAATACAACTTGTATCAACTGTATTCGTTCGCGCAACAAATATAATATGTATTAATTGTAACCAAGGCGAAATACAATGTGGATACAAAGGAACCTGTATCGACTGTATTTGTTCATGCAACAAATACAACCAAGGTAAAATACAAAAATACAGAAAAATAAAATGCTCTTGTTGAGAGTCAAAATGAAGACATCTACTAACTAAGTAGACGCTCTAACCAACTGAGCTACGAGAGCTTGTTGCTCTCTTGTTTCAATTCAAAACAATTAATCCTTTGTTCTATGAATTTGCTGTAAAATTCAAAAATAACTACTAATGGTAAAATGTTGAAAGCATGGAGATGAATATAAATATTGTGTGTATGTTTGACGTATCACGTAATTTTCCCTAAAAAGTATATGTTGGAAAATGGAGTTGGGCTGCAGGACTAGGTTGGGCCAAGTTGGAATGCCAATATTGGGCATGTGAGAAAGAGTTTAAGAGCCTAAAGAGCACCTCAAAGACTTCTCGCGTCTCTCCCTCTAAATTCTCTCGATGTTTTTTACGGAAAAATTCAAAAATAGTCAGATTTACAAGTGGTCATTCGAAAATAGTCACAGTTTAAAAAGTAATCAAAATTTAGCCATTTTTCATGTAAAGATAAATCTGAACGAAAACACTGTTCAGAATACGGAAAATATTCCAGCATAATATACTGGAACTCCAGTATACCAATATATTGGTCCAACATAATATACTGGAGTTCCAATACAATATATTGGTCCAACATAATATGCTGGAAGTTCAAACACAGGTGCTCCAATCTCCAGTATATTATGCTGGAACTTTCTGCGTGTTGGAGTTCCAGCATAATATGCTGGAAGTTCATAAACAGGTGCACCGATCTCCAGTATATTATGCTGGAACTTTCCGTGTTGCGGCAAAATAGTGGCTATTTTACAATGACTTTGCAAACATTGGTTATTTTTGAATGATCAATCCGAAAACTGGCTAGCCCGTGCTATATTTACATGTTTTAACCCTTCTTATAATTTCGGTTTTGTGTCATTTTTATTTCATATATATAAAAAATTCAGTGGTGATATCACAATATGCTATAACATAATCGGAAAGAAAGAAGAAGTTTCTTATTCTTAAATTGATCAATCAGCTCGTGAAATAAAAAATCAAAGAATAACTTGAATACGTTTATTGAGATGAAACACCGGGGGTTAAACATGAAATAGAACACTTATTATTTAACAAATTATTTACTGTAAGTCATAAAAAGTATACTTAAACACATGACAACACATATTAAATCACTTTAAACGGAGGTTAAATATAAACAAAATATTGTATCTCATAGTAAACCGGGAGGCGGTGGCCTCACATGACCCAACGACGGAATTACCCTTTCACCCGAAGATGACGATAATTATCTATATTGCCACAATTTATTTCTCCAACCCAATATTTTTGCTCGCTAGTTGTTGTGGCTGTAAAATTTTATATCATCGAACTAAATATTTATTTTAAAAGCAATAGTGCATCTATCTTCTCGAAATTCTGGATCCGCCTCTAATTATTATACGACGAGTTCTTGTTGAAAATGCCCTACTTGTCATGATTGACATGAATAGTATTATCACAAGAATGGAGATTAGAGAAAGTTTCTGAACTGTGTTGGCCATGTAAAAATGAATACAGATTAAGAAGCAGAGGAAAATTGATAGAATAATGTGTGTTAACATTCTTAATTTTGTGTGTTTTTGTGTATGGAGGAATGTATTTATGTGTATATCATGATTTAATGTGGGAAATATTTATGTTTAATTGCCACATGATTATTGTAACTTAATTAGTCTAAATTTATCTTCCATGCCCCACAATATCCAAATTCAATATGGTATTATCTCCATTTTTTTATCCCTTTGTTATAAATATTGATTAATTTATAATGACAATAAATTAGAGCAAGAGTAGGATTGTGTAAATCTGCTATTTTACATCGTCGTTAAATGTTAACACATAGTTCTTGAGATTCTTGTGTAAAATGAAAAACATCAATCACATTATAAATTCAAAAATAGTAGATTTACAAGTGGTCATTCAAAAATAGCTACGGTTATAAAAGTAATCGAAATTTAGCCACTTTTTATGTAAGGATAAATCTGAAAGAAAACAAAATCTAAAAAATACTCCATCATAATATATTGGAGTTCCAGTATAATATACTGATCCAGCATAATATGCTGGAAGTCATACACAGGTGCTCCAATCTCCAGTATATTATGCTGGAACTTTTCGCGTGTTGGAGTTCCAGCATAATATGCTAGAAGTTCATACACAGGAGCATTGATCTCCGGTATATTATGCTGGAACTTTCCGCGTGTTGGAGTTCCAGCATAATATGCTGGAAGTTCATACACAGGAGCATTGATCTCCGGTATATTATGCCGGAACTTTCCGTGGTGCAGCAAAATATATAATGACTATTTTTCAATGAATTTTGCAAACGTTTACTATTTTTGAATGATCAGTCTGAAAACTGGTTAGCCCGTGCTATAGCTGCTAAAAAATTTGTACTTCCTCTTGCTTTTTATTGAGAATTATTTAGTGGTTTTTTATTTTTATTTTTAATGTAACTATCTCACACATTAAGACATGACTTGTACCTACCACATGTTGAGCACAACCACAATCTATCAACCTTGGCCTACTACCTTATTGTACCTACCTATGCATTCTTTACAACGCAAATATATGATAAGGAATATTAAACTCTGATTTTTCATTAGATTTTTTTGGATAAGATAATAAGCTCCTATCACTATCCATAACAAGTTTGAAAACAAAAAAACTTTTCTTATGTGACCAATTAAATATTATATGATATTTTTCTCAATTTACGTAAACTCTTTCCTTTCTTCATAAGAACATCTTCTAATATTAATGACAATTTAACTTTAAAATACATATTTTTTATTTGTAAAGGGATAAATTTTAGTCACATAAATATATAAGATTTATTTTAGACCACATATTTCAAAAGTATTTTTCTTTTTAAAAATTCATGTCTAATCAAATAGTGTCATATAAATTGCGACTAATGAAGTATTATTTTATGCAGTGTAATTTTAATGGGATTAATTATTAATTATGAGGTACCACTAACCAAACAACAATAACAGATCCAGTGTAATCTCACTAATAAGTTTTGGGAAGGTTAGTGTGTATTTAAATCTTACTCTACCTTGTGAAGATAGATATATTGTTTTCGATATATCATGAACTCCGTAAAAACATAGTCACAACATTGTCGAACAAAATATAACAATAGATATATATAAAAGAAAAGAAAAAGAAAAAAAGGAAAAACCAGGAGCAAGAAACAATATCAACAACGACAAGATAATAAGGTAACGAAAACAAAAGAAACAACCAGTAATATTAGGGTCGTTTGTTTGAATACGGCTTATGTCAGTATAAATTATGTTGAGATTAGTTATACCAGTATTAAATACCTAAGAATGTATAAGTTATAGAAATCAAAATAAATCCCTCTAATAAATTCGAGGTGTCAAATACTATACTTTTGAGTTGTAATCATTGTGTACTCTCTTCCTTTACTTCCATATCTTCCTTTTCTCTCTACAAAAATGAAGTTTCTAATTTTTACCAAATATCTAGTAAAAAACTTCTGCAAATAAATTAGATATATACATACTATATATGTACATAGCTGTCACTGAGAGTGGTAAGCACGCAGAATTTATTCATCAAAAGATTCACAAAACCAACTCAAAATCACATTTGTTTTCTCTCTTTATACATATAATATAAACTTTCCCACAACAGAAATTTATGTGAATAGTTCATTTCCCTCTTTAATTTCTGTTGAAAACTAGTTTTCTGGGTGATTCTTGAAATGGGTTGTGCTGGATCCAAAGAAAATGGTACTGTTCTTGCTTTCTTGTTAGTATTATTGGTGAAATTATTTATTTTTGCTAAATTTTAGTTATACCCAATTTGTTATTTAGATATATGGTGTTGATTTTTATGTTAGTTCACAGTTCTGTTAGTTAATGGATTTGCATTTGTTCTAAAGTTGGTTGCTTTTATTGTTTTTACTCTTTTCTGGGAATTTCCTTCCCAAGATCTTTTAATTGTTATTAGGTGATTTCTTACTGTCCGTCTAAGCCTTGGTGAGAAGAGCTACTCCGTAATTGTGCTCAATGGCGGACCCAGTATTTTGTTCAAGCGGGTTTAATCTTAAAAGTACGTAACTTTAGTCGTAAAATAGTAGTTGTCAAGTGAGTTCAAATTAAATATTTATACAAATTTTACGCTGCTTTAATCGTAATTTATACATATACACACTGTTATTAGGTGATTTCTTACTGTCTGTCTAAGCCTTGGTGAGAGGAGCTACCCTGTACCTGTGCTGGTGGGAGCTAGTAGGTTATAGGTGGAATAGATAGTCTAGGTGTGTGCAAGCGGGTAAGCCTTGGTGAGAAGAGCTACCCCGTACCTGTGTTGGTGGGAGCTAGAATGTTATAGGTGGAATAGATAGTCTAGGTGTGTGCAAGCGGGTTGACACCACCATCATCAAAAGAAAGATCTTTTAACTGTTTTCTTGTTAAATATGAAAACAGGCTCAAATGGTACGATGGATATAGAAGATTCGTATAGTTGAGCCCAACTAATTCGGGGTTAAGGCCTAGTAGTATATGAGAGAGAAAGACAAGCATCGTGTTGCTAGGTGAAACAACACGAATGCTCTGCACCATAGATGGAAAAAGTCCAGTTGCCGAAAGCATCATTAACTTAGCTCTGACCTGAGTAGCATGGGGCACGTGGCTGTTGTTGTTTGTATGACTTTTATTCGTGCTTAGGTATGTGATGTTTGAGAAGTAGTTGTTTGATGAATTAGGTGTAAGGAGATATTAGTACTATTTGATTAATTGAAATATCCTCTTTAGTAAATAATGTGAGTGTTTTAGGCCAGAGGCTGATCCAGGATTTAAATTTATGGGTTCAACTTTTACGTTTTTAGCATTGAACCCATTATAATCTTAAAGTTATGGGTTCATCCCTACGGTATATTGCAGTTCTAATAAATTTTTACACATGAATTTATGCTCCGAATCGAAAGTTATGGGTTCAATTGAACCTGTATCTATAACCTTACATCCGCCTCTGTTTTAGGCTGATGGTTAAGGTTGTGGTTGTAGAGATGATGGTTGGTTGCTTATTTAACTAAAGAATTGATATATCAGTGATGCCTCAACTTGGAACTAGGAACTAGTTGAGGTCAGCTCTATGAATCATCTGTATTGACGAAAAATATGACAGTAAAGTTTAAGTTGGAGAAACCATTGTGGGAAATAAAAGTTATCTTTTCCTGAGTTTAGATTGGCGCACATTTTGATCCGTAATGTGTTTTGTAGCATCGTATTTTGGTTCTGATGGAGAAGCTATAGATGGAGGAGTAGAAGGGAAGGACTGAAATAAATTCGTTAAGTAATTTGAGGGAAAATATTAAAATCTAGCATTTGGTTGTGAATACAGTTGAGATACAAGTCAATGAGAATTGATTTAAGTTGTTAGGCTTTTTCCGAGTCAGGGATTCAAGTAGTAGGCTTTTAATGAGGTAAAATTCAGGTTGTTAGCCCATCACAGGGGAGACTTTTAGGCTATGTTGCTCGGACTCTCCAAAAATGTTGCCGCTATTTTTGGAGGATCCGACACGGGTCCGACATCATTTTGGAGAGTTCGCGCAACATGTCTTTTAGGTTGATTAGAGATCATTGATTTCAGTGTGGATACTGGTTTACCTACGGTTGACAACATAGGATTTAGTCTTCTTAATCAGAGTCCAAGAGAAAATGCATCTGAGCAAGTTCGGTGTATGAGTTCATATTGTACTAGTTTGCCCTGATTAGGGTGGTCTGATTGTAATCTCGTTTCCAGTCAGACACCCGTTTTTCAGTGCATGATTTGTGAAATTTGTTAGCACATCTTGCTTCATTCGCTTGGTCAAGAATTAAGGTATAAGGCTAGTAGGTAGTCGAGAGTGTCTCTTTCCCGTACCAGTAGTATTAGTGTTAGTCTTGTATTCTATTATTGGTAGATTTCTGCTACTCCATGTTATTTGTTCGCTTCGTTTTCTTATTATCTTGTTGTTGTTGTTACTGCTTGTTACTACTGCTTTCTTTTCATCTTTTCAGTAGTCTCGGTGCTACATGTTTCATTATTTTCTACTTTCTAGCCTTTTCCTCTTCATTCTGTGTATAGTTCTGATGGTATTGTTATGGCGAGTGCTTTGTTTCTTGTGACAACGATCTTCACACTTCAGTTTGTAGTGACTTTGGATTATTTTCCTCCTAAGTGAATGGTCTTAACAACCTTCAATTACTCTCTTTTTTGTTTTCCCTTAAAAACGATACTTTATGTAGCAGAAGTCGTACATCCCTGCTTTGCTGTTTACGGCTGAAAGTGAGTGAGATCATCCCGTCAACGTCTATTAAAGGTCATATTCCTAGGAAGTTGAACGTTAGATGAATACTTAGGTCACTTAGTCATTTCCCTGTTATGCCCGTCATACTCACCTGTTATCACATAGTTAGTACTCCCTCCGTTCCAATTATGTTAACCTGTTTGATTAGGTACGGAGTTTAAGAATAAATGAAGAATTTTGGAATTTGTGGTCCTAAACAAGTCAAAAGGGGGCCCGGAGTATATGTGTTGTTATAAAATCTTCTCATTAAGGGTAGAATTGAAAGTTTAAGCTAAATTGTTTCTAAATTTAGAAAGGGGTCATTCTTTTTGGAATGGACCAAAAAGGAAATGGGTTCACATAAATTGAAACGGAGGGAATAGTTTGTTTTTGTTCTTTCCATTAATGGCTTATTGCCCTACAAATCTGAAGCCTTAAACAGCAAATGTAAAATGGCATCATAATACGGATTTGTTGCAGTTCTATGTGTGTGTTTTGCTTCTGAAAAGTGATTTTTGTTCCCTTTTTAGCCAAATTTTGCTTTTCACAAGCTACCCACTTTTGATACACAGATCTTTTGTGTATGAGCCGAGGATCTCCCGGAAACAGCCTCTCTATCCCTTCGGGATAGGGGTAAGGTCTGCGTACACTCTACCCTCCCCAGACCCCACTACTGAGGGTTGATGATGATGACAAGCTACCCGCTTTGACTCTTTCATTCAAAAATTCGCCTTCAAACGCCATCACATTTTTTATCATTTTCGTTCTCGTTACCTTATTTTTTTTAAAGGCTTATTTAAAGCACAGGGTTGTATGAAGTATGTGCTATAGTGTGGTAAGGAATCCCTTTTAGAAGGAAAAAGAGATACATTACTTATAAAGTGAAGATTTTAGTGTTAAAGGAGGAATATTGCCTGCATAATTAATTATAAGCTGATTAAACAATGAGAAAATATGGGCAGAAGTTATACCCAACTTATGCTTCCAAAATATATAAAATTTCTGAGTGATTAACAGGTAGCATAAGAATCGGAATCCATCATACAAAAGGGATTCTATAATTACAAGACTATAATATATAGGGTGCTTGCAAAAAAGGATGCGCGGAATAAATTGACACATCAGATCTGCAATTATGCTTTTCCATGACTTCGTGCTGCCTGCTATTTCCTGTGAATTCCTAAATCCCAAGTAACATGCATATGAAAATGGTTATCTATAACTCCAGAACGGATGTTTTCTTCCTGATATATAAGTCGTCGCCTTTTCAAATAGGGACTAGCCGTTCTTTGCTCAAATAAACTGGCCGAGGAACGTTAGGACATTAAGACTGGAATTATTAGATCATTATGTTTATACAGTATTTACTTTTAGAACATTAGGGAAGGGCACACAATTTCTGGTAGTGATGGGTGGCTCTTCCCTTAACCAGAGGTCTATGGTTCGAGCCCTAGGTATGGAAAAATCGTTGGTAGGGAGTGCTTCCTCCCGAATGGGGCCCAATGCGGCGCGATTCTGAATAATGTCGGGCTCCAATGAGGGTACCGGACACCGGGTGGGAAACCAAAAATTTTGGTAGTGTAGTTCATCATTCAATTTGTCGAGTATCTAAAATCGACAGATCATTGAGCATATCTTTTTAACTTCTTATGTGAAATATTTGCTTTAACAGTACTCTTGAACTTCACGAACATCTGACCTTGCTTCTTGATTGTAGAAGCAGCTAAGCAGATACGAAAACCAAAGCCTTGGAAGCATTCAGAACCTATTACGAGGGATCAGCTTGTACGGATGCGTGACGAATTCTGGGACACAGCACCACACTATGGGGGTCAAAAAGGTAATCTTCACAAAATATGGGAATTTTCACTGTATACTAATTACTAGTTTCTGAACGAGAGTCTTGGCGTAACTAGTAAAGTTGTTGCCATGTGACCAGGAGGTCATGGTTCAAGCCGTGGAAACAACCTCTTACAGAAATGCAGGGTAAGGCTGTGTACAATAGACCCTAGTGGTCCGGCCCTTCCCCGGACCCCACACATAGCGCGAGCTTAGTGCACCGGACTGCCCTTTTTTAAGTACTAGTTTCGGGATTTCTTGAATAACTGGTTAAGTAGAGCCAGAAGTGCACGGCCTGATTCAACAACTTTACAAATTGAAATATACTTCTAAATTTTGCATCAATATGTCTGAAGTTCATCCATTCACAGTTATTGGTATGTCAACTCTAGAATCTGGAATGCATAAGTTACTTGTTTGACAATTTCTTTTCAAAGAAATAGAAAAGATGTTTGACAATATATATTGATATTTGGCCGAGGGTCTATCGGAAACAGTCTCCCTGCCCCTCCAGGGTAGGGTAAGGCTGCGTACGCCCTACCCTCCCCAGACCCTACTTGTGGGATTATACTGGGTGGTTGTTGTTGTTGTTGCATTGATCGAAAGGATCTTCATTGATAATATAGTATTGTGCGTATCGCTTTTGAGTAGTTATGAATGCTTTGACCTTTTATTTTAACAGTCAAACTCCACTAATCACTTTAAGATAGGCTCACTAGCGTATTGGTCTTCCATGCATTTGCGATACCATTCAACGCATTAAACTCCTTCGTCTTTCATGTTACACATCACTCTCTAATACAAAATGCAACGTCGAGTGTATTTGTATTGTTTCGCCTTGGGAATAGCTAGAGCTTTGAGATTAAAATGACATTGTTGATTCTCGTATTGGAGAGGTAATTGAACTGTTGCCACTAATGAATATACTCCCTCTGTCCCAATTTATGTGGCACTCTTGTCGTTTTAGTCTGTTCCAAAAAGAATGTCACCTTTCTGTATTTAGAAACAATTTAACTTCAAAATTTCTGGTTTACCCTGAATGAGATGATGTATGTCCTCCACACGAATGTCTAAGGCTTATTTTAGACCACAATCATAAAGTCTTCATTTTCTTCTTAAATTTCGTGCCAAGTCAAACTATGCCGCATAAATTGGGATGGAGGGAGTACTATTTGTACGTAGAACGGTAGAAGGTAGGTCAATTCATAAAACAGTATAGAAGATGAAACAGCCTATTGTCACAGGTTCAAGCCGTGGAAACAACCTCTTGCAGAAATGCAGGGTAAGGCTGCGTACAATAGACCCTTGTGGTCCGGCCCTTCCCCGGACCCCGCGCATAGCGGGAGCTTAGTGCACCGGGTTGTCTCTTAGTATAGAAGATGAAAATATCGTGAAAGGCTTAAAACATTGTTTTTCCCTCTTCAGAGATCTGGGATGCACTCCGAGCTGCAGCAGAGTCGGATATAAGCCTTGCACAAGCAATTGTCGACAGTGCTGGGGTAATTGTGCAAGCCCCCGATTTAACAGTATGCTATGACGAGAGAGGTTTGTAGTAATACTCTTTGCCAAACACTTTTAACTTCCTTTCTCCTGTAATCTCACCGTAGCATCTATTGTTCTATACAGGCGCCAAGTACGAGTTGCCCAAATATGTTTTGAGCGAGCCAACTAATTTGATTCGCGAAAGCTGAAAAGACAATTGCTTCCTGTTGAGACTGTAAATTGTTGTAAATTACTGTCACAAGTTATTTCTTTCAACAATTGATATTGTTTTCTGCATGATAGTTCTATTTCAAGATATCAAAAAAAACTATGTCCCCAGAAATAGAACAGCAGCAGTGCATCAGGGTATTATTTTGGACACAATATGGAATTGGAGGTTGTAGCATAAAGTTCCACTTTTGTCTGTTCCTTTTACTAAAATTCTCTTATTGAGCTAGTTTAATTTGATAAAAATAGCACGGGCTAGCCAGTTTTCGGACTGGCATTCAAAAATAGCCAGCGTTTGCCAAGTCATTGAAAAATAGCCACTATTTTGCTGCAACAGAGATTGGTCCAGCATAATATACTGGAGTTCGGCGCACCTGTGTATGAACTTCCAGCATAATGAACTCTAACACGCGAATTCCAGCATAATATATTGGAGATTCGAGCACCTGTATATGAGCTTCCAGCATATTATACTGTATCGTTATACTTTGCTGGAACTCCAATATATTATGCTGGAGTTCTAGTATACTTATGCTGGAACTCCAGTATAATATACTCGAGTATTTTTTGAATTTTGAATAATGTTTTCGGTCAGATTTATCTTTACATGAAAAGTGGCTAAATTTTGATTACTTTGAAAGTGACTATTTTTGAATGACCACTTGTAAATGTGGCTATTTTTGAATTTCTGGCAAAGGAAATGAGTCAAATTTTGCTTGTTTCTCAGATATCAAAAGTTGTGCATAATTCATGTATAACTTGTGTTTAACCATTTATAATCTTAGATATTTTCGGGGCTCGAGCTCGAAACCACTGTTCATGATAAGCAAGCTTGATTGCTCAAACCATAAATTCAAATAACTAATTTACAAGAAAGAAAATCAGTGAGAAGCTTCTTTCCATTTCTCAATTTCAAGTACACAATTGGATACAAAATAAAGAATTAAAAATACATCCCTTGGGGAAAACTTGTGGTCTTTCTTCAGATCACATTGAATCTTCCCAAAATTATAAAGTTAAATTAGGGCAGTTCGGTGCATGAAGCATCCAGCATTCACACAGGGTTCGAGAAAGAGTCGCAACCCAAGGGGTATGATGTCAGTAGCCTATCCTGATGAAAGCATCAATGGTTGATTTTACGGTTCGAACCCCTGGCCTATGGGTTACACGTCCCCTTCGTAAAAATGAAAAATGAACAAGACTCCCCCCCCC
>ML299860.1:1354-52466 GCA_005239495.1 Nicotiana undulata | reverse complement strand
GGGGGGGGGGGGTTTATGTAGTACTAATATAACAAATGAAAAAAGGGTTACTATTTGGACGTGAATACAATTTGTAGTTATTTTTTGAATTTTTGTAAAGTGATTTGAAGTAAAAAATTTGGAAAATAGTTTTTTGATGTATTTTAAATATTAAAAAAATTTGAAATTCAACTTCAAGTAAATTTTAAAATTTTTATGACCAAACATTGATTCTGAATAAAAATATAAAAAAGTGAAAAAACAGTTATGCTCAAACGGGCCCTTAAAAATNTTTTTCTACTGATCCAGTGTCAGATAATTGGGAATTCGCTTTCAGCTCTTAATCTTCTTCGGGAGACATGGAAAAAGGCAAGGCTCGAGAGACCTAGCGCTAAAGCAATTGTAGCGGCCCTTGCTCTATCTGCTTCTTTCTCTTCCCAGGAATGAACAATTGGATAAAAAAAGGATTTTCTTCTTTGTTTATATATATATTATTTATATATATATTATTATAATAATATTAAGATTAAGCAAGCAAGAAAACGGATGCGCGAGGCTAACGCTATAGGCTTGAGCGCGTTAGCGCTTAATCAATCCGTTGCTTGTTCCTTTCGTGACTCAAACAGCCGGTACGCTTTCCGGCTCGCAACGACTCAGAGGGGCGGGGGCTATATATTTGCTTGCAAAGCAGGCTGTTCGCCTTTCGGAAAGAGTGAGCCTCTTTGATTCAAAAGGCGCTACTAAACTGTGAGTTTGTACCAGAAAAAAATGAAATTGATATAAATATATTTATTTTATAAGTAATTTAAAATTTTATACGATCTTCTCTTTTCAAAAATTACCAAGATAACAAGCTAATATATTTATACGGTCATTTTTTAATAGATACTTTTATAGACAAATCTTAAAAGAAAAAAAAACATATTATTGTTCAGGTTCATATAAAGTTTTGCATCACGGAAAAGAGCCAAAACTATCCCTGAAGTATCGGAATAGATACAAAAATATTGTTCGTCTACCTATTTGAATAAAAATGCCTTCACCGTTACTTTTTGGCTCAATATTACTAACAGATAACTTTGGGGGGGGGGGGGGGATTTAATAAAATCCCTTTTGCCTTCCCCCTTTTCNTAATAGGTTAAAAGAGGCGTGTTGGGGGGGGGGGGGGGGAATTAGTTAATATCCACTTGTCATCGTACCATTAGCCTAACTTAAAGTTCAATCAAAATATAATCAAACTCACCGGTAACCCCCTGGATATTGATCCGCTTCGATTTTAAAACACAACTCTCTCTCTTATATATATATGCCTTTTTCTTCTCGTTGCTACTTGGGCGGAATCCACCGACGGATCCGCCGGAAATAGCAACCTACATGTCGTCCCATCTCACTTGTAAATTATGGATTGAATCTTTTCTTTTTTAAATTAGACTTAGCACAATAATCCAATAACAAAAATTGAATCCATGATAACAAAAATGGCTTCAAAAGAAGAAAACAAATGCTAGTGAAGAAATTATCCAAAAATTATCAACTATTATTAGTACATCAAATATATGGGTATGAAATGTGATAATTATACAATACCCGTTACACGGAGCAAAAACACTTACATATTAATAGAAAAGCAAAATAAATTAAAAATAGAAATGCAACATAAATTTAAAAAATCCTCATATTTTCATAGAGACTGACAAAAAATAATGAAGAAAATCAATATAAATTTCAAATAAAAAAAATACAATAAAGAATACCCATTACATAGACAAAAAGAATCTAAACTTTTTGCATAAAGAAGAAATGTGACACTTCCTTTCCATAAAATTATTCTAATACAAAACTCAATTTTGAGTTTGCCTCATGAATAACCATAGACGTACACTCCTAAAAAAATGTCCATTAAAACGAAATGGCAAAGAGGCAGAGGGGTGAGAGAGTTATGTTTTAAAATAAGGGCGGGTCAATATCTAGAAGGGTTACGAGTGGGTTTCATTATAATTTGGCTTAGGGTTTGCGTTAGGCCAATGGGACGGTGACACATGGATATTAATTTTAAAAAAAATCTTTTTTTTCTCCAGAATTTTTTTTTAGTGATAAGGGTAATGTTCAGCCAAAAAGTAACAGCATGGACTTTTTTTATTCAAATAGGTGGACGGCGTACATTTTTGTACCAATTTCCGATACTTCAGAGGCAATCCTGCACCTTTATCGTCTAAACAATTAAGGAGTCATTTGATTAGGCTTGAAATAAGGGGAAAAAGCTAGAATTGTCCCTCTACTTTCGGATATTATGTATACTTAATCTCCATTATATTTTTGGGACATATATATCCCTTCTCTCAGCAACGTATTCAAATATACCCTTACTACTAACGGTGCTTCAACATAAAAATTAAAATCCACGGGACCTAATATTTGGGTGAGGTGGATGCCATGCGGCATGCCATCTGACCGCTCTAACCCTATTTCACCCCTCCCAATACCTATTGTGTCTTCTAAAGATTAAGAACTACCATTTCTAGTATGTGAACTTAAAATTTATTTTCTATAAGCTCTTTGACTTTTCAAGACCAACTGTTAGAAATATGATGTTACCAAATGTCAAGCCACGTGGATTTTAATTGTTCAGTCCACAGCCACATTGGAGCACCGTTAAAAATAAATAAGGGTAGATTAACATATTTTGCTAACACTAGTAGTATATATGTGCTAAAAGTATAACGAGGGTTAAACTTAGACAATATTTAAAAATAAAAGGATAAATTTAACCCTTTTCCGTTGAAATAATATATGAATGAAATAGAATAATAATCATGTTTTAAGAAGAAAAATTAGTAAAAATTGCACGGAGCGCCCTATTTGGTCGTCTCCATTTAACCTGTACCCATATTTTTAAAATTATTTAACTTATACCCTAAGTTTTACAACTTCAGACACTCTTTCTTTGGGCTACCTGTGCAAAACTTCAGTTTATTTAGTGCTGAAGTTTTTACAAATGAACTAAATAACTTCAGCATCTTCTGCTGAAGTTTTTTGAAAAAGCTTTACGACAAAACTATTGAATCCAGGACAAAACTTCAGCTAAAACATACTTAAGTACAGCAAATAGAGAACAAAATTTCAGCTAGTAAAATGCTTAAGTTCAGCAATTACAAACAACTTCAGGCTCGTCTCCTAGAATGATGAAGTTTGTGTGATTGCCTTTGCTACTTCAGGCCCGTATGCCTGAAGTTTATGCGAAAAGTGGGTACGCTTGTAATTTTTTTTTTTGTAAAGCGGGTATAAGTTAAAACGTGACCCAAAAAAGCGGGTATAGGTACAAATGCCCCGTTTTAAGGTGAAAAATTGGGAAATTACCAGCTATGTCCATTTATAAGTAGCTCATTATAAAAATTGGCCAATTGATAAAATATTACTAATATTAACCAAATTAGCCAATTAGCTATTTGTAGAAAAAAAAATCAAATTTTTGCTTTGTTTTAAGTGGGTGTTATTAGAATATATTGGAAACAACTTAAGGAGCTTGAATCTCAGTTTTGGGATGCTTTGGTGAAGTTTTGAGATGGTTTGAATTGAAAATTCGATGTAAAAACTGAACATGAAAAAAAAATGATATGTGTATCACAATGTGTATCATTTGTATATCACAAATGTATCATATTTGTATCAATTTTGTATCACATGTATATCCATGTATACCTGTGTGTGAGATACACACGTGATACATGTGTTGCAGAAGACTTTTTTGAACTCGATTTAACTATGAATTTTGATACAAAACTAATCCAAATCACCTCCAATCTTCCTCAAATTTTGTATGTTGACTTATCTATATATTTTCAATGAATTTCAACTATACCCATTGAAAAAGTTCTTTTTTTGTTTAGATTTTTGGAATATTGTATATATTTTTTGTATTTCATCACCTTATTTGCTACCTCATTCATGAAATTTCCTTTCCGTCTTGTATCTAGTGTTGCTAATCACACTTAAAAATATGAAAGGTGATTTTTGCATGTGATTCTTTGAGAGAAAGAGTCTTATTGTTTGTTTTTTCAAATTTTGTTAGCTAATTTTGATAAGTTTATGATTAATGATTAAATATTGGTAGGTTGATATTTATTTGAGATATTTGCGTAAGTTTTCTAGAAAAAGTATCATGAATTTGTATTTTATGGGCCACAAAAAAAAATAGAACAACCCAAAAACACCAAACTGAGAAAACAGAAACTAACTGATTTAATTTGGAGTTTGGTGTATTCTAAACCAAATCAAACGATGAGCACCCTGACAGCAGATATCAATATCTTGGTAAAAATTGTGCGGGGCGTCCTATTTGGTCGTCCATTTAACCTATACTCATATTTTTAAAATTATTTAACATATACTCTAATTTTTATAATTTTCGACGCCGCCTTCATAATACCTGTGAAAAACTTCAGCTTATTTAGTGCTGAAGTTTTTACAAATGAACTAAATAATTTCAGCATCTTCTGCTGAAGTTTTTGAAAAAACTGTATTGCAAAACTAATGAATCCAGGATAAAACTTCAACTTATCTAGTGCTGAAGTTTTTACAAATGAACTAAATAATTTCAGCATCTTCTGCTGAAGTTTTTGAAAAAACTGTATTGCAAAACTAATGAATCCAGGATAAAACTTCAACTTATCTAGTGCTGAAGTTTTTACAAATGAACTAAATAATTTCAGCATCTTCTGCTGAAGTTTTTGAAAAAGTTTTATTGCAAAACTAATGAATTCAGGACAAAACTTAGATGTGATGAAGTTTTTACAAATGAACTTAATAACTTCAGCATCTTCTGCTGAAGTTATTGAAAAAGCTTTATGACAAAACTAATTAATCCAGGACAAAATTTCAGCTTATTTAGTGCTGAAATTTTTACAAATGAACTAAATAACTTCAGCGCTTCTGCTGAAGTTCTTGAAAAAGCCTAGAATACTGAAGTTTTGTGTGATTGTCTTTGCTACTTCAGGCCCGTATGCCTGAAGTTTATGCAAAAAGCGGGTATACTTGCAATTTTTTTTTATACAAAACATATATAAATTAAAACGTGACTCAAAAAACGAGTATGGACACAAATGCCCCAATATCTTGTAGTAACAATTAATGAATATTCTTGTAAAAATTTTCAAATTTCTTCTCAACGACGATTCGATTTATAAGACGGAGTTTTATAATCACACAATAGTGCCACGTGGTCCCGCTAAAATTATACGACATCATAGTAAATACCACGCTTCCTAGCAGCTATCTCACGTATGGGTGTTCACACCGAATCGAAAAAATCGCACCAAATTAAAAAAACAAACTAAATTGATCAAAACCCCGATTAAGTTTATTTTGACTTGGTTTGGTTTTAAATAAAAAAATCCGAACCAAACCGACATATCAATATATAAATTTTATATCTATATTTAAGACTATATATTGAATTTTCTTTAAAATAATGTAGAAATATTTGAGATCCTCTCGTGTATAATGTATTAACTTTGGAAGCGTACATTAACGAAAATTTATTATTAGACGACTAAGAAAATAACTATTATGTGTTATTAAAAAAAAATTCCATTAGAATATTTTAATGAATCATATGTTCGTCAATTTTTTTAATATTTGCTAAACATATATTTACTTATCAAAACTTTATCTATAATTTTAATTAGGGGTGTTCAAACCGAACCGGAAAACCGCACCAAACCAAAAAATCAAACCAAACCGATTAAAAAACCCGACTAGGTTTGGTATTGAGTAAAAAAATCCGAACCAAACCGACATATAAATATATGATTTATACATATATTTTTAAGACTTTATATAGAATTTTCTTTAAAAAATACATAAATATTTGGGATCCTCTCATGTGTTAACCTTGAAAGTGTACATTGACGGAAAATTATTTATAGACGATTAAGAAAATAACTATTATGTGTTACTAACAAAATTCTCTCGTTAATATATTTTAATAGATCATATGTTTGTCAATTTTTTTAATTTTTACTAAACATATATTCACTTATCAAAATTTTATCTATAACCTTAGCAAAGTAAGATTCGAATAATATTCATGTAACAAAAAAATCTGAAAACTCGAAAAAATCGAAAAAAACCGAACCAATCCAAACCGATATAGTTGGTTTGATTTGATTTTGATAAAAACTGAACCAACCTGATTCATGTACACCCCTAATTTTAACAAAAGTATGAAATAATATTCATACACTAGAAAAATCGAAAATCCGATAAAACTGAACAAATACAACCCGATATAATAAATATGTTTTGATTTTTATAAAAATCGAACAAACCCGGTCCATATACCCCTAACCCCATCCACTCCTTTAAAAAGACTAAACACGTGCACTACCCACGTTTCCAGGACTTGGTAGCTAGTATAAACAAACCTCTAGTGGCATTTCCGTAATTTCATCATAACTCAGTGGCATATTCGAACCACGGCTCCATATTTACTTCTCCCTCCTCTTTCTGACTTATTTCAACTCCAGCCTGATCCCGAACCAAGCCGGTTCCGACTCGAAAGACTTTCAGTCCGGTTCAATCCCGGTTTACAGCAGAGAAACCGGTTCACATAAATGACGTCCGGCACGAGACTTCCGTCATGGAAAGAGAGAGAAAACAACAAACGGAGAGAACGACGGCGAAGGGCGATCGCGGCGAAGATCTTCGCCGGACTTAGAATGTATGGTAATTTTAAGCTCCCAAAACACTGTGATAATAATGAAGTGTTGAAAGCTCTGTGTAATGAAGCTGGTTGGATTGTTGAAGAAGATGGCACCACTTACAAAAAGGTAAATATCAATTTTATGTCATATATTTAGAATCAATTTACTTTTAAAATTTTCATTTTACTCTTATTAAGATAGATTTATAGTCACACAAATTTTCACGTTTTCAATTTTTTTTTTTTTTTTTTTTTTTTTTTTTTGAAAAGACAAAATCCTTATATTCTCTGTGTTTGTGTAAGTAATCCATGGTCTGATATTTTCTGAACCTTTCACCCAGATGATAATTTGACATGAATGCCCCTGCTGAACATTTTACTGCATTTCCTGTGTATCTTGACTCGAGCAGCTTCTCTTTACTTCCTTTTAAGGACATTTCGGGAATTTCAAAGGTTAACTACTTGAGGAACAAAAGTTTTATCTAAAAAGAAATGACTCATTCTAAAATTTAACTTAGATTTTTTATTTTTATACTTAATGATAAGTTTTCCTTGTCGGACAAATTTTACACTTTAAAAATCATAGCATATTTCAAAAATCTTATAACCACACATATTATGTCCTATGTGAGATCACAAGTTTTAATTATCTAATTTTTTTGTTAAATTTTGTGCAGAATCATACATGATCATATAAAATGAAATGAAGGTAGTAAGATTTTAAATTTTATACACGGACAATATACTAATTGCATGTAAATTTTCATAATAAAATGTTCATGATAAAATTTTCATTAGTGCTTATGCTTTCATAAAAATAGCATCGGCTAGCCAATTTTCGGACCGGTCATTCAAAAATAGCCAACATTTGTCAAGTCATTGAAAAATAATCTTTATATTGCTGCAACAGAGACCGGTACAACATAATATACTAGAGTTCGGTGCACCTGTGTATGAACTTCCAACATATTATGCCGGAACTCCAACACGCGGAAAGTTCCAGCATTATATACTGGAGATTCGAGCACCTGTGTACAGTGGCGGAGGCAGGATCTCCATGAAGGGGGTTAAAATGTTTTTTTTGTAGCTAGTGGTTATTGAACTTATGACCTTATGAGGGTTATGAACCCCCTTGACCACTAAACTACACTTTTGAGTTGTGTTAAGGGAGTTCAAAACTTAATATATAAAGGTAAAAAACGGATTTTGCATGTAATATTTCTGCTAAGGGGGTTCGGGTGAACCCCCTTCCGCCCCCCTAAATCCGCCCCTGCCTGTGTATGAACTTCCAGCATATTATACTGGACCGATATACTTTGCTGGGACTCTAGTATATTATGTTGGAGTTCTAGTATACTTATGCTGGAACTCCATTATATTATGTTGGAGTTTCAATATACTTATGCTGGAACTCCAGTATTATTTTCCGGATTTTGAACAGTGTTTTCGTTCAGATTTATCTTTACATAAAAAAGTGGCTAAATTTCGATTACTTTTGAAAGTGATTATTTTTGAATGACCACTTGTAAATCTGACTATTTTTAAATTTCTCCCTTTCCTGAACCGAGGGTCTATTGGAAACAGTCTCTCTATCTCACAAGGTAGGGTTAAGGTCTGGGTACACACTACCCTTCCCAAACCTCACAGTATGGGATAATACTGGGTATGTTGTTGTTGTAAAATGTTTATTAGTCCCAATTGGGTTTGGAGGGAGTTGTCCACACGGGCGACGCGGGTTCGATCTCCCTCAATGTCCTTTGTGTCTCTGCCTGTCGCACGGGGTTTGCCTAGTACAGTTTACAATCCCCTGTGTGGTTTGCAGGCTATTACACGGGGGGAAGTTTACCTATTGTGCACAAAGTGCTCACCTCACCCGAAGGGCAGAGGCTATAGCGGCTGCGGATTTTCCTGGGGTTCCAAAATAAAAACTTTGAAAATGAACAGACTATTAGTGTAGTAACATATTAAATTGTGCTTATTCTTTATATTGTTCGCTTATTTAACTTAAACCAGTTGCTAATTTTTTGTGTATTAAATTTGGTTATCGTCTTTTTCCGAGATTCCCGGGGTAATACACATTGCACACCTAAAGTCAAGCATGGGATTCAATAGTTTCTTTTGCGGTGGTGTGGATTGGTTGTCAATTTGTGGGCCATATATGTTCTTGAAATGTTGGGGTTGTCATTTATTATACTTTATATATATTGCAGTTGTTATAAAGTCAATAATGTATGACTATAATGGAAAGTAGATATCAAATCTTTAGATTTTTTTGCATCGACGGTGTAGATTAGTGGACAATAAAATGGAAGAAGATTCATGAGGTCTAAGGTTCATATTTCACGACGTCAAAAAAGGATCAGGTGTTTTCCCTCATCTGTCTCAGCTTCTGTGAGCTGAGTTACCCAATACCTATGTTAATGGGAAAGAACAGTACGGATGAAATTGTCGAGGTGTGCGTTGGATGGCCTTATCACCATCGTAAAGAATCTTTGGATTCTCTTTCACACACTAATAAAAAGAAAAATAGCTGGTGAGGCTGTAGAGCAACAACAACAACAACAACGATCCAGTAAAATCCCAAAAAAAATAGCTGGTGAGGCTGTAGAGCGTGTGGGGAAACTAATATTGGATTGGATAAGGATAGCTGTTGTTGGGCTAAGAGAGTGTGAATTATAATGATGGTGTTGACATTATTGATAGTGCCATCATTCTTTTGCCCTTTTATGGTATATGGGTGTGGGTTATGTCCAATTCTTTTTTGGGTATGTTTGGTACTTTTTATCATTAGTATGTAGGGATATGGCTGTCATGATTCTGAGTCTTTGGTCAATGGTAGGAGTGGGACCAATAAAATATATCATAATTGCTGTGGATGAAAATGTAAGTGGTCATTCGATTTTCAGATTTTTGGTGATGCATTTTGGAGCCTAAATCTAAGAATTGAAAGGTTCTGAATTTGTATATTATTTAGTGAACTTCTTAATACAAATATAGAGTTCGGACTAAAGCTATTGATATCGGCCGAACCCATATCTAGCCTTCTGGCGGATCCGCCCCTAACAGTCCCCTAGCAAGTGGATTGCTGAAGTTGACTCCACTAATTTCTTGTGTATTTTTGCAGAATGATTGTTGATGAGGTACTCTTATGCTATGTACTGAGATAAATACTAGGGCTTACCAAACAATCATAAAATTATCAAAGATGTTAGTTAAAATATATTCATGTCAAACAGAAAATAGTCTACAACAACTACAACATACACAGTCTTATCCCACACCGTGGGGGTCTGGAGAGGATAGTGTGTACGCATACCTTACCCTATCTTGTGAGGATATAGAGGCTGTTTCCAATAGACCCTCGGAAACAGAAAATAGTCTCATTATAAGAAAAAGGAATTGGAGCAGACAGAGATTCTGATTCAATTCATTGGATTGTTGATCTCTTTTTCATTTCTCATGCTGTAGGTTTTTACTGTGACCCTGATCAACCAATAGTATTAGTAACTACACAATAAGAGAAATGGTCTCAAAATGACATTTTAGCCATTCAGCAATGAACATTCTTTCAAAAGTTAATAACTTATCTGCTAGTTCACTGAACATATCTTAGCGATGATGTTGGTCTGCTCACAATCTGTCTCATGTTTTCACTTTGTGTTTTTATATGGAGAGCTAAGTTAAGTAGTCACTGACTCACTGTGTTGCAGAAGTTTTCTATTAACACAAACGCAAATTGCTACATTCATAAGAACAAAAATATAGGTGGCTCCACATTCATGATATGATTTGTATGTTAAGTGATGTCTCTGCTTCTGTGTGGGCACATCTATATTTTTGTGAACAATGATAGAGATGAGCGGTCAAGGCAGGGGCGAAGCCACACTATGGTTAGGGTGGTCAATTGACCACCCTTTATCGAAAAATTACACTGCGTATATAGGTAAAATATTACGTTTTAGAGGTACATAACATATATTGAACACACTTTGTCGGTTTGTTTTTTACTTATTTCAAGTTTGAACACCCTTGAGGAAAAATCTGGCTTCGACACTGGTTCAAGGTACAAGTGTGTAAAATGAGTGCTCGTGCTTTGGTTGCTTTGTTTGAGTTGATATTTTAATCAATGATTTGGAAAATTATCAGCGCATTCAGGTCTGCCTTATTGCTTTGCACCAAGTAACAACTTGTTTATGGCTTTTATGCTGCATCTAGAACTTGAATGTTTGACATCTTTGAGGGACGGTGACATTGCATAGTTCTGGTGGTAGATTTTTTGTCAAATCTTTTTGTGATTATCCGTTTTTATATATGCTTATCGATGTTTCTATTTTCCAGGGATGCAAGCCGGTAGAACGTATGGATATTATAGGTTATTCAGCATCTGTAACTCCCTGCTCATCTTACCAACCGAGTCCAGGTGCTTCATATAATCCAAGCCCTGCTTCGTCATCTTTCCCTAGCCCGGTCTCATCCCATTACGTTGCAAATACCCAAAATAATTCGGATCCCAACTCACTAATTCCTTGGCTTAAGAATCTGTCATCCGGTTCATCGCCTTCTTCTTCCAAATTTCCCCACCATTTGTACATTCCAGGGAGCTCTATAAGTGCGCCCGTTACTCCACCTTTGAGCTCTCCTACAGCTCGTACTCCTAGGATGAGCGATGATCCCACGGCCAATTCAACATCATGGGTGCAACAACACTATGCTTTCTTGCCGTCCTCTACCCCAGCTAGTCCTGGTTGTCAAACACCACCCGATTCAGGTTGGCTTTCTGGTGTTCAAACTCCACAAGACGAGCCTTCATCTCCCACATTTAGCCTTGTCCCACCAAATCCGTATGGATTTAAGGAGCCACTATCGTACGACGGGTCTCGGATGTGGACACCAGGGCAAAGCGGGACATGTTCTCCAGCAATTGGAGCAGGTATCGACCGTACAGCTGATATACCAATGTCAGATGCTATTTCAGCTGAGTTTGCGTTTGGCAGCAATATGAAGGGATTAGTAAAGCCATGGGAAGGTGAAAGAATTCATGAGGAATGTGTGACCGATGATCTGGAGCTTACACTTGGGAACTCTAGTACAAGGTAACCCTTTCTATTACCAACTTTTGTCGAAAGTGGGGCTGATTGTTGGTCTGAGATGAATTGAAATAGGGAACATGGTTAGTGATGATTCAAATAGCCGACCCAACTTGTTTGGGATTGAGTCGATTGTTGTTGTTGTTGCTTCGCAAATAGAGTAGTGCAATAAAAGGGCAGCCCGGTGCACTAAGCTCCCGCTATGCGCGGGGTCCACGGAAGGGCCGGACCACAAGGGCCTATTGTACGCAGCCTTACCCTGCATTTCTACAAGATGCTGTTTTCACGGCTCGAACCCGCGACCTCCTGGTCACATGGCAACAACTTTACCGGTTGCGCCAAGGCTAAATAGAGTAGTGCAATGAGAAATCTATTTATTCATTGATTTGGTCATGACCTATCTTTGTGCAAGGTTTGAAATTAACTTCTTCTGTTGGTCCCTTCTGAATGTGAAGATGTTCTGGTTGATGAAAACCAGTTGAAATACATAGTAGGAACATTGAAGTAATGTGAAGGCTATCTTTGCACATTTTCCATGGAATTTTCTATTACTAGCCCCTATTTTTTGGCATTCTTTGTAATTCTTCCACTTTCAAGATTGGAATATTTTTTTAAAAACTTTTTGTAGGTATCTTTTGTAATTGTTCACATAATATATAGTTGCTGATGTTAAAGCAGAATAGTTGTCACCCAAATTCCATAATAGGCCGTGATGATGTCCAACGGTGTTGTTAGACAAGTCAACGTGTGAACCTCCAACTTAATTATCCATTTTAGTTTTTAAAATCAGAAATTTCATTCCATAAATAGAATTAAATCTTGAACTCGTGGAAAGTATGTTCTTCACCAAAATGCCGAGTGTGAATAATACTTAAAACAAAGTGATAATAATAATATTAGGTACAACTGCGAACATCCACTAGAAACCTCCAAAATTCGGTGTTATAAGTGCATGAGTATCTACTACTCCCTCCGTTCCAATTTATGTGAACCTGTTTGACTGGACATGGAATTTAAGAAAAAAATGAAGACTTTTGAAATTTATGGTCCTAAACAAGTCAAAAAAGGGTCCAGCATAATTTGTGTGGTTATAAAAAATTTTCATTAACGGTAGAATTGTAAGTTTAAGCTAATAATAGGTCATTCTTTTTGGAACGGACCAAAATGAAAATAAATTCACATAAACTGGAATAGCGGGAGTAGAACATATACAACACTACTACAACATCTCGCTGAAATAAAAAATCAACTAAGGGGCTATCTATGTATTTGGCCTAAATTTTAATTACTGTCATGTATTTTTTTTCTATTTTGTTTTTCTGAAGGTTTAGTTGAAAAATTAGTGCTAAACAAGTAAAAGTTGGAAAATTTAATAGCTAAAGCTGTTGTTTTACGTCAATAGGCTTTAATTCACTTGGTCAGGGCTTTAACATATATACAAGTTTAGCCCATGGACTTCAACATCAAATGTATAGGTAAAAATAGCACGGGTTGACCAGTTTTCGGACTGGTTATTTAAACTGCCAAGTTATTAAAAAATAGTTATTATTTTACTGCAACAGAGACCGGTCCAACATAATATACTGAAGTTCGGTGCACCTGTGGATGAACTTCCGGCATATTATGCTGGAACTCCAACACGCGGAAAGTTCCAGCATAATATACTGGATTCGAGCACCTGTGTATGAACTTCCAGCATATTATGCTAGACCGGTATACTTTGCTGGAATTCCAGTATATTATGCTGGAGTATTTTCCGTATTTCGAACAGTATTTTCGTTCAAATTTATTTTTCCATGAAAAGTAGTTAAATTTCGATTACTTTTGAAACTATGGATATTTTTGAATGACCACTTATAATTTTGGCTATTTTTGAATTTCTCCCAATGTATAGCCCGTTTAGCAAAGCTTCTAATATCAACTTATTATAAAATGTTTTTTCCTTAAATGTATTTCTAGTGAGAAGTGGTTTGTATTTGGCTAACTAATTTCAAAAGTGATTTTGAGCATCAATTGGTGTTTGACCAAGCTTTTAAAAAGTACTTCTAAGTATATTTTTTTCAAAAGTGCTTTCGGAAGAAGATATTTTTTCTGTTTCTCAAAAACTGTTTCTGCTTTTATTCAGACGTAATTTTTTCATTCTTAAAGCTTGATCATACACTTTAACTTTAGAAAAAACACTTTTGGTAAAAAAAAACTTGGCCAAACAGACTAGTATCTTTCCATCTTAGAGGAGTGATAAAATTGATGGGCATGGAGTTTAAAAAATCAATAAAGATTTTTAAAATTTGTGATCTTAAATATTAAATAACATTTATGTGATTTTAAAACTTTTGAGACTCGGTACTCTTAAGCATACCATAATATCTGTTTAATTATAAAAAGTTATCATCACCATTAAATTGAGAAAGTTAAGTTAAACTATTTTTGAACCACATAAATTGGAACCAATGAAGTTATTTTTTTTTCGGGTAAGAGGGCAAATATGTAGTCGCTACAGCCTCTGTCACAATCTATGCCTTTCGGGTGAGTACTTTGTGCGCACTGGATAAACCTCCCCCTGTGTAAGAGTTTGCAAACCAATGGCAGAGCCACATGTACTCAAGTGACACCCTTTAGTCGAAAAATTACACTGTGTCGTTAGGTAATTTAAAAAAAAGAATATGTATATATACTGAGTATTGATACCCTTTGATTTCTTCGTAAGTTCATATGACTCCTTTTAGTAAAAATTCTTGCTTCGCTACTGCTATAAATTACACAAAAAATATAAACCGCATTAGACAAGTACTGTGCGACAGGCTCAACCCGAAGTACTATTTAAGAACTATTGAAAACACACAACATCACATTAGAAATGTTCTGACTAATCATCACATGATTGTTTTCTTTTTAATTTCTTATAAATTTTTAAGGAATAAAATTATGTGATCCATAAAATAAAAATATAAAAGAGGAAATTGAAGTAGCATTAATTCATAGATTTAGCCCTCAACAGTGTAAACAAGGCCAATGATTTCCTTGTGATGAGAAGTGAGATAAGTGAACCATCAAAGGATGTGATGCACTGGATGAGACTGTTTTTCCGTTAATCAAAAGTCTCGGGTTTGAGCCTGGAGTATGGAAAAACCCTTCGTATGGAGCGCTTTTCTCCCGAATGAGGCCTTACACGGCGCAAATCCGAATATAGTCGGGCTCCAATAGGCGTACCTGATACCGGATGAAAAACCAAAGAAAAATAAGTGAAGGGTGTCACAAGGTCATTGCCTGCCATTTCAAAAAAGATAAATCAACTACCAAATTCCATGAATTATGGGCAAATGACTAAAGACTCTTCTTTCGGCCTTAGTTACAATATTTTACTACTACTTGTTCTAATCCATTCACAAGAAGTCTGTCTGAACACAGTTCACCAAAGTTAGATTCCAAACATAAATGGGGTATCAAATTTGGAATTGGATACGATAAAGTGGATAGTTGAAATATCCTCTTTTGGAATTGGAGCAACGGTAAAGTAGTTTTCGTGTGACGAGGGGTAGATTTAGGAGGCGGAAGGAGGTTCACTACAAAAACACTGGAAATAGCTACGAACGTCGTCGCTAATTTGTCACTAAATCTCCTGTAGCTAGCAGAATTTCTTGATAATATGTCGCTAATCCGTCACTAAATGAGATTAGCGACAAATTTTTCTGTTTTGCTATAGAATTTGTGTGTTGCTAAAACCAGATTTTTAGTAGTGGTTTCCCCAATCTCCATTGCCGGAAAAAACATTGTACCTATAAGGCAAAATCCGGTTTGTATACCTCTATACATTATATTTTGAATCAATTTGACATAACTCAAATGCATAGTTCAGTGGTCAAGAAGGTTCAAAACCTTTGTTAGGTTGCTGGTTCATTCTCCATTGGCCACAATCTCTCTTGATTTTTTTTACTTTTTTTTGAACCCCCTTATTTTTTTAACTTTTTCTTTTTTCAACCCCCTTAGTGAAAATACTGTCTCTGCCACATGTGTAACTTATAAATCACGAGTTCGAGTTGTGAAATTAGTCGTCAATTTTTGTGTTAGGGTAGACTGTCTACATCAATACCCTCTTGAAGTGCGGTCGTTTTCAAACCCTGCGTGAATACGAAATGCTTCGAGCATAAACTGTCATTTTTAATTAAGATAGAAATCATGATTATTTGACACAAAGTAGTCATAAGAGCATTTTGGAGACTTCTATTTTGAAGTGGTAAATAGTGGGAAGTAAGTGGGGTTAATGCATGCGAGTTAAAAGTTGTTGTTGCATGGCACTAATTAAATTTTGTGGGTTGTTGAAAATTACATTCATAATGTGTAGCTTTGTGCAAAAACTCTGCAAAAGTCTACTAATCTACTAATCTTATATAGTTAATTAGTGCTCTTTTCTTTGTTTTTTTAGTTGAGTTGTAAAAGAAACTTCTATTTAATTTCCTAATTATAATATGGAATATTGTAGTTGAAGTATATGTAACAATTCAAGGTTGCACGTGAAGTTATTTTGGTTTAACATGAATGGCTCAACCCGTACAACTTTAAAACACGTCACTAGTTATGATTGAAAGTTTACCATTTAGTACGCGATCATCTTTCGTGATTTATCGATATGAAATTTGTCTAAGAGGTTAGAAAATATTACGTCATAAGTATTATATGGGCATATAAAATGATGCAATAAATGACAAGATTATGAGATCACAGTCCATCCTAGAAAGATATGAAATGTTTTTGCATCAATAATACTTTTTTCCCAATTAGGTTTGTGCAATTCCGTTGATCAGAAGTTATTGGAAAGCTGCTGACTTGATCTTCAAATTCTATTGCTTTGTCTTTTTGACATCTTCAACTATCAAAAGTGGCCTTTGACTACTACCTCATGTAGGGACCGTTGCACTTTGAAGGTATCGGTTCATCTGAATTCAATATTTTTAATATGGATTATAAATTTATACGTAAAAATCTGATTAAATTGTAATAAATAATATATAAAAGGCAGCACGGTGCACTAAATTCTCGCTATGCGTGGGGTCCGGAAAGGGCTGGACCACAAGGGATTATCGTATACAGTCTTACCCTGTATTTCTACAAGAAACCGTTTCCACGGGTCGAACATGTGACCTCCTGATCATGCAACTTTACCAGTTATGCCAAGGCTCCTCTTCCAATAAATAGTATATATAAACTCAAACTTAATATAACGAATTTTATACTAAAAATCTTAAAATTTAACCCTTAAAACTTAAATTCTGGATCAGCGGAACTCATGCCTAGAAGATGCATGTGAAGAAATATTTAATCAAAACTTTAATGAAGATGTAACATGGTTGATTCTAGTTATGCCATTTGGAGTAAGTATGTAGCATTGACTATACAATTTAATGTTTTAGGATAACCTTTCATTTGCTGTATTGCCGATTGCATGGGAACTCATACTTGTTCTTTATTTCTCACATCAAAAGTCTTTTCCCCCATACTTCACTGGTTTCAATTAATAAGACATAATTTCACCAAATAACAACATATTTAATATAATCTTATAAATAGAATTTTAACGGGGTAGTGTGTATGCATATTTTATCCTTATCTTGTGTACGTTGAGAGGTTATTTTCGATAGATCCTCGGTTCAAAGAGAACAAAATCATAGATAAATCGTAATTTGACTAGACATACAATTTAGGAATAGAAAGAAAACTTTTGAAACGGCCCAAAATATGCTATAACATTTGTATGATTATATATAAGATTTTTAAGACTTGCAGCATTAAACTTATCGTAATATTTATTTGACTATAAAAACTTGCCCGTAAAGATAAAATATGACGTTGAGTAATATAAATATTTTCCAAGTTTAGAAAGATAGTATTATTCTTTTTAGAACAGACGAAAAAACGTTACCACATAAATGGAAATAAGAGGAAGAGACCTTACATGTAATTTCTTCTTCTTTCATTACTTTTTTTAATATACATTTGCTTATTATAATTGTTGGGTTTTTAAGGGGGTGTGAATGAAAAATTAAAGAGGCATCTTTTGCATTGAACCTCTTTATTTCACCCTTTCATCCTCTATAAATTCCGAGACTTGATCTTATTTTTTAGGAACCGAAAAATCTGAGAACTTCTTCCATTTTCTCTATATTTTTATATTGTCTTTTCGAAATAAACATAAGTGTCAAGTGTGATTTGCTTCATTTGCTAAGTTCGATGAAGTTCTATAATTTACATTGCCGGTATTACAGAATAGTTGTTCCGTTTAAAAGTATTTTAACTATTTGATTAGAGTAACATGTAACGATAATTGAGCTATCTATTAGTAACGCTAATTTAATAATTTAGAAAAGAATAAATAACCAATTATATGAAATTATAATATACTAATATGCAATTTGAATTAAAATTTACATTATGTAGGTATATAAATTAAATTGTATTACTATTTATAGGTTATTTTCATGTGATGAGCTAGTTCAATGAGGTACCTAAATCCAATGTAGTGGTTGCCGATTGGCCTGCATGCTTCCCCATTAATTAGGCGTATATTTAAAAGCTAGAGATAATTTTTATAATGAGGTTTCAAGTTATACATTAATATAAAAATAGCTCGTGGCACTTATCACGAATTTGAATTCTTATAACAATATATGGAACCAAATATTACATTTTTTTTAGAGTACGTAGTTATTTATTTATCAGCACGAGGCGTGTCGATCGAAAGCACAATTATTAGATAAATAAATATGTGTCTCATTGCTATGGCTAAGTTTTTAGATTAAGTGATTACGCATATCTACATGTTACCAGAGCAAACAAGTTATTTATTGACACACATCTAATAACAACAACAACAACGACCCAGTAAAATTTCACCAGTGGGGTCTGGACTCTGGAGAGGGTAGAGTGTACGCAAACCTTACCCCTACCCCGGAGGGGGTAGAGAGGCTGTTTCCGGGAGAACCTCGGCTCATAGATACTAGATCTGTAACAAAAAAAAATCGAAAAATAATATCAGCAACATGAGAGACAACAAATAAATGGAAAAGTAGTAACACAAATATTATGCAAAAGTGTGAAACACAACATAAATCGCTAGCAGTGCTAGAAAAAATACTATCACACTCAGCCGGTACAAAGAAGGAAACATGGAAAAAGAGGAAAACCGCTCGACTACCCCTTAACATACAAACCTAATGATCGACCTCCACACCTTCCTATCAAGAGCCATGTCCTCGAAAATCTGGAGTCGCGCCATGTCCTGTCTAATCACCTCGCCCCAATACTTTTTAGGCCGCCCTCTACCTCTTCTCGTACCTGCCAAAGCCAACCTCTCACACCTCCTAACCGGAGCATCTAGGCTTCTCCTCTACATGTGCCCGAACCATCTAACTCGCGCTTCCCGCATCTTGTCGTCCATCGGAGCCACGTCCACCCTCTCTCGAGTATCTTCATTCCTATTCTTATCCAGCCTAGTGTGACCACACATCCATCTCAACATCCTCATTTCTGCTACTTTCATCTTCTGGATATGTGAATTCTTGACTGGCCAACACTCAGCCCCATACAACATGGCCGGTCTAACCACGGTCTATAGAACTTATCTTTGAGTTTCGATGGCACATTCTTGTCACACATGACTCCAGACGCTAACTTCCATTTCATCCACCCCACCCCAATACATTGCGTAAAATCCCCGTCGATCTTCCCATCTCCCTGGATAATTGACACTAAGTACTTAAAACTTTCTCTCTTGAGATGACATGTGAGTCAAGCCTGACTTCAACGTCCGCTTCCCCCGTCATGTCGCTGAACTTACATTCCACATATTCTATCTTAGTCCTACTTAACTTGAAACCTTTAGACTCCAGGGCCTGCCTCCATACCTCCAGTATCCCATTAACGTCGCCTCGCGTCTCATCAATCAGAACTATATCATCAGCGAACAACATACACCATGGCACCTTTCCTTGGATAAAGTGTGTCAGTGCGTCCATCGCCATGGCAAATAAGAATGAGCTGAGAGCAGATCCTTGGTGTAACCCCATAACCACCGAAAAAGGCTATGAGTCACCTCCCACAGTCCTAACCCGAGTCAAAGCTCCATCATACATATCCTTTATCGCCCTAATGTAAGCCACCTACACACTTTTTGCCTCCAAACATCTCCAAAGGACGTCCCTAGGGACCTTATCATACGCCTTCTCTAGGTCAATAAACACCATATGAAAATCCCTCTTCTATCCCTGTATTGTTCCACCAACCTCCTGATAAGGTGGATAGCTTCCGTAGTAGAACGACCCGGCATGAACCCGAACTGGCTTTCCGATATAGACACCGCCCTCCTTATCCTCCCTTCCACCACCCTCTCCCAAACTTTCATGGTATGGCTTAGTAACTTGATACCCCTATAGTTATTATAATTCTGGATATCACCTTTGTTCTTGTACACCGGAACAATTGTACTCCACCGTTAATCATCAGGCATCCTCTTCGTCCTGAAGATAACACTAAACTGCCTAGTCAACCACTCCAAGCCTGCTCTACCCGCATATCTCCAAAACTCTACTGGAATCTCGTCTGGTACGGTCGTTTTGCCCCGACTCATCTTACCCATCGCACCCACGAACTCCTCAACCTTAATGCACCTACAATACCTAAAGTCGCGGTGGCTCTCGGAGTGCCCCAATTGCCCTAACACGATGTTTTCATCTCCTTCTTCATTCAGAAGTTTATAAAAGTACGATGCCATCTTTGCTTGATCTGGGCCTCTTCCATCAATAGTTGACCTTCCTCGTCTTTAATGCACCTCACTTGATCCAGGTCGCGAGCCTTCTTCTCTCTCTCTTTGGCCAGCCGAAATAACTTCTTGTCCCCACCTTTGCCCCTAAGTTGCTCATACAACCGACCAAATGCAGCAGTCTTAGCCATTGTGACTGCTAATTTCACCTCCTTCCTAGCATCCTTATATCTTTCTCTGTTCGCTCTCCTCTAATCCTTGTCGGTGCTCTCTACTAACTTAAGGTAAGCCGTTTTCTTTACTTTACCTTGTACCACGTCATTTCACCACCAATCGCCTCGGTGCCCGCCAGAGTAACCTTTATTGACACACATCATGGAAAAATATATTTGAACTCACACATTTGAGAATTTTTGAAGGCTTAAATAATGAATCAATAAAAGTGTGTCATTCCTAACGTGTCAAGTTATTTATTTATTTATTTATTTTGCTTCAAAAGAATCCTTAAATGTTAAAGTACCCTCTGTGGCTGAATAAACTTATCAGAATTTTTTTATATTTCGAGAGTGCGAACCCGAAACTTCTAATTTAGTTATAAAGTGGAGAGATCAGCTCGTTCATTCAATCATCTATGTATGCTATTACATCACAGCCTCGAGCTCCTTGATGAGACATGTTTCTTTTTCTAGGATTAATCTAGATTTTTATCTCTAATAAAATTGCCTAATTGATCGATTAACATAGAATATATCGAGCCAAATGTGTCTGTGAATAATAATGGCAGTCTGGTATTTACCTTTTATATTCGTCACCCTCAGCCACCCTAGAATCTCTACGAAGAAAAAATGACAAAAGTAATAAAATTAAATTTTCTAAATAATATCTAGAAATTAGATAAGAATAGAACAATTACCTCATCAAATAGCGTTTATACCCAAGAGCATGTATACTTAGTAAATATTAATATATATGCAATTATTTGTATGTGTCATAGCATTTGATGAATACTGCTTTTGGAAGAAGTCATTTTCTACTGGGATGTACTTATTAGTTTTGTAGTATTGATGAGGGGAGTCAATGAATATTTTAAAATTGAGTAAATTGATCGAATCATACTGTATCGAATCGAATTCTAGGTTTATTTTTATAAATCATAGATTTTTATATCAATCTATAACCGAGCCGATATTCAGGGTAGGTTTTTTTTAATAAATAAACTGAAAGAATATCGAACGTACAGAATAAATTTACATGAGAAAAATATATTTATATATTAAGTTTAAAAATAATAAAGCATTAAATTTTTTCCTTGGACCTTGAAATTATGAAAACGGTTACAAGCCAACAAGTAATTAAACTCAAAATCCTAATTCTCAAACCTATTATACTTACTCCTATTGAAACTAGAATATTTCCAGCATATTCACTAGCAAGGCACAAAGCATTCTAGCGATTATGAGTGGCAAACTACAATGTATTGAATATGTTTCCTTTCATATGATAGAAATTTATATTTTTGAATATTTAATATTCTATAGACATTATTCTGGGCTCCCATCTTGCTTTATATCTTTCCACTCGTGTGATTTATATTTTTTTTTGTCTTTGCTTAGTTTTTTTTACGCTGGTGTAGAATAGTTGATGGATCTGTACTCTAGTCATCTTTCATGTTTTCTTAATTCATCACATTTTAAATAGTACAAATGTCTAGAGTGTTTTGCTAAGTCCTATAAAAATACGCGCGTTCTGCTTTTACTAGTGATTTTTAAATGACATTTAAAAAAATATCAATAATTAATCGAACTGTATTGATATCGAAGAAAAATCGACATAGCTTGTACGGTTTTAGAAGTCTAATTTTGATTATATATAATAGAATAATCGAAAAATTAATATGGTACAACAACAACAACAACATATCCAATATTATCTCATATCGTGGGGTCTCAGAATGATAGTGTATACGTGGACCTTACCCCTACCTTGTTAGTATGATAAAAAAAATTTTTAAAATAATCGATCGGACCAAATCATTGACACCCCTAGTATTAATTATGTCAAATACTTATATTAGGGAAATTTGTCTACATCATACTTTTTAAAGTACTATTCTTTCCAAATTTTATAAAATACTATGTATATCAAATTGCCCTTTTTAAATTATGACAAAGAACTTTCCATTCATTAATTGGGTAGTACTGCACTTAGTTAATGATTGTGACAAAATTTTCTTCTTTGGCATTCATACCGTTGTGTTTTCCGGTGCGTTGTCGGATTAGACATTAATGACATCTTTATTTACAACTTAATTAATGCCACACACTTTTCAACTATATCCACTCTGAACACTAGAAACATCTTCATAATTTCCAATTTTTCATGTCATTTTCCCGTTTCTTTTGTACTGTTCTGTCGAACTAGTTTGTGAGCATTTTCAATATTATATCGGGTATTTGCGATAAGAGGCGGATGCAGAATTTAAGTGTAGCGGGCACTGTTATTAATATAAATATGTAAGCTAATAACGATAAAATCTGACGCGTTAATTCCTTAAAAACTTAATGATTTTAAAAACATCATAAACTTAGTCTAATAATATCAAGATTAAAGGTTTGTTAAGCAGACCAAGCATAGTCTCAATCATTGCCGTTGAATCGACTGATACTTGCTACTTTGTCTAAGTGATCCTTGAAGGCAGAAGGATTTTTGGAGTTTTTTATTAATAACTTTGGGGATTTTTTTTATTGAATTACTTATTTTTATATAGGTCAAAATAATAATAATGCTTATAAACGTAATTATCCGGATAAAGAAGGTGCTTTGCTTCTTACAAATGAGATATCTTATGGCCTTCTAATTTTCTTTAATCTTTTTATGCCTCTCTATTACCTTTTCGATGTCTAGAAGAAAGATGTTTCTCAAAAGGAGTTTCAGACTATTTGTATAGAAGTTGACTACTTTTTTCTTCTTGGGATATAGGGTCAAAGTGTACATAATAAAAGTATAGGGTATGTTTAGAGTTAGTACAAAAGGAGGTTAGTTAAAGCGGTTAGTTGACGGATGTACAAGTGATGTCATTAAGTTAGTGGAGAAGCTCTATATAGCCTTGTATTGAACGATGGCTTAACATATGAAAGAATACAATTTTGATTTCTCTTCTTCTTCTTCATTTCTCGATCTTCTTCTTCCTCACAATCTAACATGGTATCAGAGCGGGAATCACTAGGACTGTAATCCTAATCTAATTCCAGCGAGATTCAAGCTTTCTGTCAAAATACAGAGCTAAGAAATTCCTCAATTTCGAGCTCAAAATCAAGCGGCCATGGCAGACAACGAATTCAATTCACTCTATCATAATCATCCACTATTTTTGCAAGCTTCAGACTCTCCAGGACTCCTTTTAATTCCTCTCAAGCTCACAGGCCCAAAAAATTACGCACTGTGGAGTAGGTCGATGAAATTGGCACTCCCGAAAAATAGCAAGCTTGGATTTGTGGATTGATATTGTGTAAAAGGTATGTATAGAGGTGAACTAGCAGAGCAATGAGAGAAATATAATGCAATTGTTCTATCGTGAATTTGTAGTACTGTTTTGAATGAATTAATGCCTAGAATCGCATATGCGTCGAATGCAAAAAAGGTATGGGCTGATTTCCAGGAGAGATTTAATAGGTCAATTCTAACAAGGATCTATCATCTTTGGAATGCTATTGCGACTTTGAGAAAATGAACATACTCGGTCACTAGCTATTATTCAAAAATTAGGGATTTAGGGGATGAACTAGATATCATAGTACCTATGGCTTCATGTGACTGTGAGGAGTCCAGGCATTCAGTAAAGCTTTAAAAAACATTCGCCTATTACAGTTCCTCATGATATTGAACAATATTTATGGTAATATTCGAAGTAATGTCTTGTCCAAAAGACCTGTGATCACAGTGAATGAAGCCTATGCAATAGTTACACAAGAAAAAAGTCAAAGAACTCTAGGAATCACTGACACATTGAAAGATTCTCTCACAATGCTGGCAGGAAAAGGTCATGAGTTTAGACCTAAGAGGCCATGGTTAATATGTGATTATTGTGGTTACAAATGACACATGGGGAAAAATTGTTACAAGATAGTGGGGTATCCACTAGATTTCAAAAGAAAGAAAAAATGGCAAAACACATGAGGCAGGACCTATGTGAACAATGCAACAAGTGAGGAGAAACAAGCACTTATGCTGCCAACACAAGGGAATTTCTTCACTGAGGAACAATATAAACAACTGGTGAACTTATTGCAGAAGACTACCACAAATGAATGTTCCGCTAGTACTGCAGGTATTATCACTTTAATGACAAATACATCTGTGAATGATCATGTTTGGATAGTGGACTCAGGTGATACTCACTATGTGACACATTGTAAGAATGCTCTAGATAATTTTAGAAAATCATATCAAAGAACAGATGGAGTACAACTACCTACAGGCAGTAGAGCATAAATTACACATACAAGAGATGCAGTAGTTTTAGGGAATAAAAACCATTGAAGGAGTTCTGTATGTGCCAGACTTTAAACTCAACTTATTGTTAGTGTCAAAACTCACTAAACAGTTATGTTGCTCAGTTGGTTTTTATCCTGATCTCTATATATTTCTGGGGCTCCACAATGGCAAGGTGATAGGGATTGGTAGAGAAAACAATGGATTATATTTGATAAAAGAAAACTTACCAACAACAACAATTAGTTTTCTGGAAGAATATGGAGAAACAACACTGTGGCATTTGAGGCTAGGTCATGCATCCAAATCTATGCAGCATATTTCAGAACTAAAGAATAAGATACAAGCTAGAGAGAAGGACAATTGTGAAGTGTGCTCTTTGGTAAAGTAGTGTCGACTACAGTTTTCACTTAGTAGCACCAGGTCAATTAGTTATTTGCAGTTCATACACATGGATGTTTGGGGAACTCATAAGGTACCTACATATGACATGAAGCTTTATTTTGTTACAATATTAGATGAGTACAACAGGGTTGTGCTTAATACAATCTAAATGTGAAGTAGTTGTTGTAATAATGAACTATCTTGCAATGATAAACGCTCAGTTTGAAGCTACTGTGAAAGTTGTTAGATCAGATAATGGTACTGAGTTCTTCAATTCTCAATGCAATGCTTTGTTTACTTCTCTAGGAATCATACACCAAAGTATTTGTCCATACACCCCACAACAAAATGGGGTGGTTGAAAAAAAATATAGTCATATACTGGAGGTTGCAAGAGCCTTAAAATTTCAAAGCTCGATTCCTAGGAGATTTTGGAGTGATTGTTTAAGAACTCTAGTATACTTGATAAACAAACTGCCCACTAGTATTTTGCAAGGAAAATCACCTTATGAGTTTTGTATGGAAAGCCACCCAAAATAGATCACTTAAGGGTGTTTGGTTGCTTATGTTATGAAAATAACCTACCTAAAGGTGATAAGTTCACAATTAGAGCAAAAAGGGTTGTTCTTATTGGATACTCAGAAACACAAAAAGGTTCTAGGTTGTATGATCTAGAGAATAGAAAGTATATTTGTTAGCAGAGATGTGGTATTTAAAGAGCAGGTCTTCCCTTTTGAAAGAACTACAGACTCAGACGGTACAGAGGATCTATTCACTTCTCAACCTTCAGTTATAGAAGCAAATATGCATCAATCACATGCACCTGTGATTCCTACCACAACCTAGAGCATGCATTTGCCAGTTGCTGAAAACACTACTGCAGAAGTGGAGAATACTGGTGTGGACACAGTCATAGATCATGCAAGATCTGGTGAAGAACATGAGACTGCCGCTGCTATCCCAATAAATGAAAATTCCATTCCTGCTATCCTTGAACCAACAATTGAGACAACAATAGAAGAAGCTAGAACAGAAGAAGTGCATTAACAACCAGCATCTATAGAAGTAGAGACTAAGAAATCTAGTCGACAAGGAAGGCCCTCTGTTTGGCATTAAGATTACTTCACTACTGCCAAGACAAACACTAACATTGTCTATTCCATCCCATATTGCCATCTCTTATGATCATCTATCTCCTGCATATCAGTCATATCTCAACGTTTTTTCAGTTTTAACTAAACCATAGTCCTTTAAGGAAGCTACACATGATCCAAGATGGATAGAAGCTATGGACCAAGAGATTAAAGCACTTTAAGAAAACCATACGTGGGAAGTGGTTGACTTGCCAGAAGGGAATAAACTAATTGGTTCTAAATGGGTGTTTAAGATCAAATATAAATCATCTGGAGAGGTTGACAGATTTAAGACACGACTAGTAACAAAGGGATACACCCAACAAGAAGGGTTGGACTATCATGAGACATCCTCACCAGTTGCCAAAATGGTAACTGTGAGAACTGTCCTTAGCATAGCAGCCTCAAAGGGATGGATACTCTATCAGATGTAGGTCAATAGTGCATTGCTACAAAGGGATCTTTATGAAGAAGTATACATGATCTTGCCACAGGGTTTCCAACGATAGGGGGAGAATAAAGCTTGCAAACTATTGATATCACTCCATGGCCTGAAACAGGCTTCAAGACAGTAGAACATTAAGCTCACAGATGCCTTAGTGGGAGCATGATATCAGCAAAGTGCATACGATCATTTTATGTTCACTAAGTAGACAACACATGACACTGTTGTTATATTAGTGTATGTTGATGATCTCTTGATCACTGGTAGCAATATTTCCATTGTGGAAGAGGCCAAGAGTACATAACCTATCAAATTTAAAGTCAAAAATTTGGGTGAGCTTAGATATTTCTTAGGCATTGAAGTTCTGAGATCAAATAAGGGATTGTTATTAAATCAGAGAAAATATGCCCGGGAGTTAATATCCACCACCGGACTAGAAGCTGCCAAACCTGCATCCACTCATATTGAACTTAATCAGAAACTCACCACCACAAAGTGTGACAAACATGTAGGTCACAATGGTGATGAAGAGCTGTAGGATGTGGGTAGTTATCAAAGGTTGGTAGGTCAATTACTCTACTTGACCATCACACGACCTAATATTTCCTTTGCTGGTGCAAGTTTTGAGTCAGTTCATGCAGCATCCTAAGCAGTCACACTTAACTGTTGCACTTAGAGTGGTCAGGTACATTAAAGGTTCACCCGGTCTTGGTGTCTTCCTCAAAAAAGGCCCTATTACTCACCTTTCTGCCTTCTGTGATTCTGATTGGGCAGCATGCCCAAACACACAGAGCTCGATCACTAGATATGTTGTCAAACTGGGAAATACCTTATTGTCCTGGAAGACCAAGAAGCAATAGACAGTGAGTCGAAGCTCAGCTGAACATTGAGATACCTCAACCTGTTGATCTATATCGTGATAGCAAAGCTGCTCTTCGAATAACAGCAAATCCCATTTTTTATGAGACTACAAAGCACATCGAGATAGATTGCCATTTTGTTCGAGAGAAGAGAATGGTTTGCTTGCTCCTCATCACATTTCAACCAAGCTTCAGTTGGCTGATCTTATAAGAAAAGGCCTCGGTGTTGCTTAACACTCCTTCCTTCTTTCCAAACTCGGAGTGTTCAATCTTTTTCACCCTCCAACTTGAGGGGGAGTCTTGGGATATTGGGTCAAAGTGTACATAATAAAAGTATAGGGTATGTTTAGAGTAAGTACAAAAGGAGGTTAGTTAAAGTGGTTAGTTGACAGTTGTACAAGTGATGTCATATAGTTAGTGGAGAAGCTCTATATAGCCTTGTATTGAACGATGGCTTAACAGATGAAAGAATACAATTTCGATTTCTCTTCTTCTTCATTTCTCGATCTTCTTCCTCACAATCTAACAATTCTAGTGCTAAATAATCGTTCCTGAATTCATAGAAGAAAATAATTAAATGAAAAAAGCATTGGTGTTTGGGCTCGAACCTAGGTCATTTAATGAGTGAGTAGATAAGTATAGACCGCTAAACCAATGGAGTAATCCATCTTTTGTTTTTGGGGGCACATCAAAATTATTTAAGGGATCCTTGTTGTAAATACATATAATATATACACAGTTTTTACCGAGGTTAACGGGTTCCGGTGATTCTTCTACTCCGCATGTAGGTCCGGCTCAGTTTGCTATCTCTTGCTAATTTAGGTACCAGGTCAGTTTATGCGTACTTCAGTTATTTCATTGGATATCTGCTACCTACCACAAACACAAGTATCTTTAATTCACGCGGATATTGATTATTCCAGAACTAGTTACTACCTCCCACTTTTATCGAATATTTTCTATATCTCAATAATAGGTTAGGTTACGTGTTTTAAATTATTTCATTGAATACCTACTATTACCACCAAAATAGGCACCCCCACTTCACGCTACCATCGACTATTCCATAATCTGCTATTCTCACCAGTACAAATACCTAGTAACTCTATTCATCAAATCTTGAGCAAACGAAAAAAGAAGAATCATGTAATGTTTTTTTTTTTACATATGCTCGAAATTGAATCTCAAACTTTATGGTTCTATCTTGCTATATTGACCACTAGACCCCGCTTTACTACACTTATCTTTAATTTTGCCCACTTTGGTTTCTCAATAAAACATAGTATGTCATAAGGACTCTTTGTCAAAGCATAGATCTCTCCGAAAGAAACAAAAAGAAAAACAGAAAAAGAAAATTGTCCCATCTTCCTTTCTCTTTCTCTTACTTTAACTTTTTCAGAATTAGTTTGTATAAATAGGAGAAATCCTGCTCTTTGTTATCTCATCTTCCTTTGGTCTTCTTTTCTTGAACAGATAGCAGTTGAAGCTTAATTAAGAGGATTATATTACTATGGCTGATCAGATAGCAGGAGGGGCTAATGGGAATCATGGTGTAACTTTGAATATTAAAGAAGATCATGATTTGAATCAAAAGGATTGCAGCTTTCTTACTGTTCCTTTCCTTCAAAAGGTAACTTCCCATCCTCTTCTTATTCCTATTTTCGCCGTGTAAAAGGGCGGCTCGGTATATAAAGCATCATGTATTTATGGAGAGTTCGGGGAAGGGTCGCGTCCTAAGAGTATAATATAGACAGCCTACCTTAATACAAGCATTAATGGTTGCTTCTACGGCTCGAATCCGTGACATCCTATCCTCATTGTGTAAAAGAAAAAAAAGGGCAGCCCGGTGCATTAAACTCCCGCTATATGCGAGGTCCGAGGAAAGGTCGGACCACAAGGGTCTGTCGTACGTTGCCTTACTCTACATTTCTGCAAAAGGCTTCTTTCCACGACTCGAACCCGTGACCTCTTATCCTCGTTGTGTAAAGAAGGAAAATAGGTTCCCTAGAAGTTCATTTACTCATTTCCTCTTTAGTCGAAGACGTTGAATAGTGTGATCATTTTATTTAATTAAAAGGTAAAACAATTAGAAAGGATATACTTATATTTACTTTGTTATATTTTGAACACGTCCTTTTACTTATTGACCTAAATCTTTTTCTGGTCCAATTCTTTTTATGGACAAAATACATAAAAATTCTTTTTATACGATGATGGTTAGACTCGAACTCGTCACTTGTAATGATCTCTGCTTGCTTTGGTACTATGTCAAACTATATGGTCATGTTATTTGAAAACTTGTTAAATTGACGATTATATCATCTAAAAATTTAAGCCGTTAAAGAAGACAAACATTTACTTATTACTCAATCTATCTTATTTTATGTGATAATATTTTATTGGATACGAAATTTAAGAAAGAAATAAAAAGGAAAAAAGTATTAAAAATTTAAATAAAAAACTTTAAAGTTAAATCGCTTCTAATATCTTGCGGGAATATACTTGTTCAGTAGCTATGCTACCAGTTTCCTAGAAAATTCAGCCTCCAAGTGCCAACAAAACCTTAGAATTCACCGGAAAAAAAAAAAAATATATATATATATATATATAAAATTGATCATTTGTACGCGTGAAATTATTGTATTATTTTGATATATACTTTTTTTTTTATGTATATATACTATGTATTGACTCCCGTTAACGTTTTCGTGTATTTATTTTTTAAAATTTTGATACTCTTTAATGAAAATCGTAAAAATGTACAGGTTATAGCAGAAATGATAGGAACATATTTCTTGATATTTGCTGGGTGTGGATCAGTGGTGGTAAATGCAGATAAAGGAATGGTAACATTTCCAGGAATAGCCATAACTTGGGGACTTGTGGTAATGGTTATGATTTACTCAGTTGGCCACATTTCTGGTGCTCATTTTAACCCTTCTGTTACTATTGCCTTTGCTACAGTCAAAAGGTTTCCTTGGAAACAGGTAATTTTTGAATAAAAATTAATTATCTTTTTCTATGAATATTAAACTCTTCTGAGTTTTTTAGGTCATTTGTCTTGAGAAAAAAAAGAAGAATATTTGCAGATTTTGAGGTTAACTAGTTAGTTTTCAGACTGGTAGTTGAAAAATAGTCAGTGTTAGCAACGTCATTAAAACATAACCACTATTTTGCTGCAACACGGAAAGTTCTAGCATAATATATTAGAGATTAGTGCACATATGTATGAACTTTCAGCATATTATGCTGGACTCCATCACACGAAAAAGTCCAGCATAATATAATGGGAGATTGGAGCCCCTGTGTATGAATTTTCAGCATATTATGCTGGACCAGTATATTATGATGGAACTCATGTATATTACGCTGGAAATTCACATGTAAAAAGTTCGAACTCCAGTATATTATGTTGGAATATTTTTCATATTTGAAATAACGTTTTCGTTCAGATTTATCTTTATATGAAAATTGGCTAAATTTCGATTACTTTTGAAACTGTGGCTATTTTTTAATTACCACTTGTAAACCTAGATATTTTTGAATTTCACTCATAAATTTAGTTTGAACCCTATAATTTATCTTAACAATTCGTTAAATATTTATAAATTATTAATTTAGAATCATGTAATTTAAAATGATAAGAATTTCAAAATCACAAATCCTGGCTCTGCCTCTGCCTCCTATCCCAAATATCAATCATTTTCACAAACTGATTTCTTTTTTTATTATTTTAAAAATGATAATTTAAAAACCGAGAAGTCATTGTTTCCAAATATAATTGTATTGTTCCAATTACTGAAATATTAACTAAATGAGACGTTTAACGATAGATAAATGATAGTTTAAAAAGATGTTTAATGAGAGAAATTAGTACTATATTTTGATGTACTAAAATTTACTTTTTCTAGTATTTATATCAGTCTTTCGACTAATCCAAATTCGCATCGCATGAGATATTATTAATTAATTTAATCTCTAGAGATATATTATGTTGTATACTCTCTCTAACCTATATTTTGATCATTATTATATATATATATATATATATATATTTTTTTTTTTTTAGGTACCAGCTTATGTAGCAGCACAAGTTCTTGGAGCAACCCTAGCAAGTGGAACTTTAAGACTAATATTTAATGGAAAACACGATCATTTTGCTGGAACTCTACCAACAGGGACTGAATTTCAATCATCCGTAGTTGAATTCATAATCACATTTTATCTCATGTTTGTTATCTCCGGCGTTGCAACCGATAATCGAGCGGTAAGTACTCCATATATATATATAGAGAGAGAGATTTTTTAATTAATATAATCATACTACAAATCGAAGAAAACTAACTAGCCCGCGCTATTACTAATAAACGAGAGATTATACTTGTACCGCTGAGGTTCATTGTTTGAATCTCATAATTTCATAATAGTGACTATTTTTCAATTACAGGGACTGAAAATTAAAGTGGTTATTTTTGCAATTATTGTCCTTTTTTTAATTATCCAATAAAGAGAGGCTATACTTGTGCCGGTGAGGTTCAATGTTCGAATCCCATAATTCCATAAGAGCGGCTATTTTTCAATACAGGGACAGAAACTAAAGTGGTTATTTTTGCAAATATTGTCCTTTTTTTAATCATCTAATAAAGAGAGGCTTAGACTTGTACCAGTGAGGTTCAATGTTCGAATCCCATAATTCCATGATAGTGGCTATTTTATCAATTACAAGGACTGAAAACTAAAGTGGTTATTTTTGCAAATATGGTCCTTTTTTTAATCATCTAATATTTTTCCTTCATTGACCCGAGCCCCGACTAACTAACTGGATTCGCACCGGATTAGCTCAGTGAGTAGGTAAAGTAATTTAGTTGAATAATTAAATTAATTAGGGATTCTTGAAAATCATAATTGTTAAATAATTTATATTTTTTTTTTGTCATTTTTATGATTGTAGATTGGGGAACTTGCTGGTCTTGCAGTTGGGGCAACCATTTTGCTTAATGTGATGTTTGCAGGGTAATTACTCTTTTTTTAATTGCTTTCTTTATTTTAATTACTTTGATTATGTGAGCACCTCTTGAGTAAAATTAGTTGCATATGCACAAATTTTCATGGTAAAAATACTTATAATTCACTCTTAGTTATTAACTTTTGTTATTTTGATGCTAAAAAATAATAAGTTGTGATCAAAACTTACCGTCTAATAGTATTGGTAGGATTGTCACACAATACGTGTCAGTTCAATTCTCACTATCCCCTTCCATGATTCCCAATGTAATAGAAACTTCTGAGTAAAAAATAGCCGGCCGAATTTCAGGGAACAAAAAAGAAGAAAAACCTCGGTATAAAAAACTATAGGAGGTTGTATTAGGGAGATCCAATGGTGAACAACTGCCCTAAGAAAAACCACCTGGAAGTCCGAGGACCTTTAGTACTATACTCTACCCCCTTAAACAAGCAGGCTTCGCGCCAACCTTGTTGTGGCCTCTGGGCGGCCGTCCCATCTCACCTTGATGTAGCTATACTTGTATGTAGCCAACCATGTTAGCTCCACATGAGAGCCGAATTTTCTATTTACTTTTTCTAGCCGTTGTGGAGCCGAATTCGCTATTTACCTTATTAGCCGATATACATAGATTATATACGATTATACATATGTTATACATAATCAATCACATCGAAAATTTTGAGATTTTTACATAAATAGCCGACCGAATTTATTATTAACTTTTTCCAATGGATATATATAAATTATGTATTGATTATATACAACTATACATATATTATACATATTCATATATTATACATCTGTTAGCTATTTTTAACGAGTTTTGTAATGGACAGGCCGATATCGGGAGCATCAATGAATCCAGCAAGGAGTTTGGGCCCAGCAATAGTGTCAACTCATTACAGAGGACTATGGATTTACTTGGTGAGCCCAACACTTGGGGCCATAGCAGGATCTTGGGTTTACAACATTATTAGATTTACTGACAAACCTTTGCGTGAAATAACCAAAAGTGGCTCTTTTCTTAAGTCCAAAAACTCTAACACTTAAAGTACACAAACTCCACAACTAATAAGTGGTTACTTTTGTAATATACAAAGGGAAGACTTTGTAATTTGTGAAATAAATGAAGTTAATCGATGGTTTTTAGAAAATAATTGTGCCAAAGGAACAACCCTCCTACATTGCGTAATATTGTGAACTTTCAAAACGGGCTAAATTATGCAAATGTACCTTCTTTTGTTGCCAAAGTTTAAATTTTATCCCTATTTTAAAAAGTTGTGCAAATATAGCCCTTGAGATATTACCCCCTCGTGATAACGTTAACTCAGGTTAAATGTTTGATCATATAATTTTCAGTTCACTCACAAAAACACTAGACCATGATCTAATATTTACCTTCAAAAATCATAGTTGAATTGTCCGCGCCAGTTTGCACGTACGTTGACTAATTCCGCGAGGTACCTGTTACCACTGGGATGATTCTATCTACCAAAACATGGACAAATTGAAAGATATCACCTAGTGCTTTTGCCTCCATCGGGATTTGAACATTAAACTTTTCTCAACCCACTTCATTAACTAATAGGTCACAACTTTGGATGTAAGCGATTGAGCTGATACGATACTCACCCACGTGCATGTTTCTAGCTTATTTAAATTGGGCGAACTATAAAATTGGTCGATCGGCTGAAACCAATTGCATTCGCGAGCCAAAAAGTATATAAAATATGTATATTATATGTATTTAACACACACACATATATACATCTTGATTTAACATTACCAATAAGTATATCTAATATATGTAATTATGGAAGGTAGCAGAGATATAGGCAAATCAAGACACAAGACATCAAAGTCAACTGTCTACCTGAGAGTGTCCTTTGGTCCGTAGGTCCTGACACAAAGGTTAGAATTTTAGCGCTTCCAGAGTTGTATCTGGCTCGGGCCCCACGGAAGGAGGCCTTCTTCGCCTTCCACCTACGCTGCGCAGGAAAGGCACAAAACCAATCCCAGAAAACAGTGAAGCTTCATAGGGTCTTTCTGTCCAGGTGCAGGTAACTCAAACCATCAAAATCTTATAATTTCTCCATACAATAAATGGTGGATCTTCCAAATATTAGTAAACTCTACATATACATTTTTCAACATCATTCACCACTTTGTCAAACTACATTCTGATTGCAATAACCCAACATAATATTAGTATAAAACAACTGAAACAAAGTTCTACATCCATAGTGGACTTTTCTTCTTTAGATCAAAGGAAAAAAGAGAGAAAGGAACTAAAAACAAATTGAAACCAATTAGTTTAAACTTAAGTACCACAGTTACTGCAGTAGTGATTAGTAGACTGAGCTCCACATTTGTAACAAAAGTCACATCCACACCTGTAATTTTAAAGATAACAACAATATATCAAAATTTAAAGTGAAAATAACGCTATATAGTTCCTCTCAAAATAATAGTCAAAAATATATACTATACATTCTGTATGTTAGATACAAAAATAGTACAAATGTTATACGCTTTTTCGTATCAAATATAACTAGTTTTTGATACGGACTAAAAGTGAAAAAAGCCCAAATTTAAAACATTGTTCCCAACACCTTGTTCACAATTAATATTACATTTTGTTTGTCACTAAGTTTCCAAAATAATGTCATATTTTACAATTCTGCAAATTTGCCACAACATGATATCAACTAGTAGAAAACATGAAAATAATTTAAGCTATATACACTGACGATAATATATAGATTTTTCACATAGGCATGATTTTGTAAATATTTTTTTTACACAGTCAATACATAGAACATAAACCGTACGTAAAAATCCGATGACCGATAACTTACCTGCAATGCATTTGGGCACAACCTTGAGACCTAGCAACATAATATCTACAATTTGGACATCTTTGCCATTCTTGACTTTTAGCAAGTTGCATAAGTTGTATATCTTCTCTTTCCCTTTCATCTTTGTTCAATTTCTCAAATTCTTCACACAAAATCCCTAAATGCCAAGGAACTTTACACTTAGCACAAAACAACCTTTTACATTCTGGACATTCTGATTGAGTAATAACCATATTTTCACCACTACATTCATCAATCAAAAGCGCGGAACAATCCTTAAACGGACAATAAAATTTCTCATACCCTAAAATCAATTTCTCACATAACACGTCGCCCCATCTATCAAACACTTCTTTAGGCAAAATTGAACGACAATAATATGGCTCTAATAGTCCGTTACACCCTGTAACGGGACATGAAATTCGAGAAATATTCTCTTGGAGTTTTGAGGCTACATACTTAGCCATACATTGTTTGCAATAAGAATGTGCGCATCCCATTATTTTGAACATTTCACTCGTTGACTTTTGGTCAACGCAAATATCACACGTAAAAATGTCATCACCATCATCATCTATAACAACAGACTTCGAATTTGAACGCCTTTTTGAATTTTTGGAGAATGTAAAATTAGAATCCAAAATCTGAATTTCTTCATCTTGGGATTCTTTAGATAGATCAATAAAGACCTTTTTAGTTCCACTGCAGCTAGGTTTTGAACACAAAATTTTAAATAACGAAACTTGATGATTTCTTTTCTCAATAGCATCACTAACCTTGGCTCCTTTGCTCTTTGAAGTTTTTGGGGTTTCATATATTACTGAAACATCATCATCGTTATCGTCGACAATATCTATTATTTCCATGGCAGTACTCTGAGGATTAATATAGCCGATCCCAACTTGATCATTCGGACTTGCAAATTGCTTAGTTTTTTCACTGAATGGCAAGAATTGAACCGAGGAAAGTTTAAGCTAGGGTTACAGTAACCCTTACGTTTTCAGAGGCAAAGATTATTTTTTATTTTTTATTTTTTATTTCGTGATGAAGAAAACTATGCGTTTTTTTAGGAATCTATATCGACAAACCTTCAAAGTTCTATTAGTAGGCAATTTTTTTTTTTTAAGTTAATTTTTTCTTTCTCGTTTTTGGAAGTGGAACCATGCATAGTAAATAAGTAAGGTAAAAGAAGAGTCTTTTTTTATTTCCTTCTATTTTGGTCAAATGGATATCTAAGTTTAATTTTATACTATATTCTAATAACATTATAAATATTTTATTATAATATCAGACAATCCAAAAAACAACTATACAAAGTTTTGCGTGAAATTCCTACTCCTTTTGTCGTTGTGTGAAAGTTTTTTAGTTTAAAAAAAAAGAAAATTTATTTATGATTTAATAGTGATAAATTAGTATGATTTGATGTAAATACGACATAAGTAAAAGTTTACAACCTATTATTTTACTAAACTATAGATATGAAAGAAAAAAGAAAGATAGATATTTCCATGGTAGGGATAGGGCAGTTGCACTTAATGATGACGGCAATCCTTGAATATTAAAGTATTTAATGGAGCTTGAATATCAAAATGTGCAAGCTAGATCCTGTGCATATCAAGTCAAGGAAATATAAATTAAAGATTTACAGCAAAAGTATATCAAGTCAAAGAAGATATATACGTGGAAACCAACATATATGATTAAAGAGTTCTATGAAAGGCAATTTACGGAATCTTCAATTAACCCATTTCGTCAACAGTGCAGTTGATGAATTTATCAACAACATGCCGCTAAAGAGAAGAAATTTGAGATGAAGAAGTTGAGAGAATTTTTTTAAAATTTCATAGAGAAGAGCAATGCTCTATTTTGCTATACAACCGTATGAACAAGAGGAAGCTGCTATAGCGTTTTTAACTAACTAACTAACCACCTAATGACAGTTGTAATCCACTAACTAGCACACTAACTATAGTTAAGTTAACTAACTGTAATTAAGCTAACTATGGTAAACCTACATCCTTTACACACCCCCCCCTTCAAGCTAGGTCTGGGAAAAATGTTGAGAAGTCCTAGCTTGGACATCAAATATGAGTGCTGAAGTCGACCAAGTCCTCTTGTAAGTATATCAGCTTCCTGCTCTGCTGTAGGACAATAGAGAGTGGAGACAAAGCCTTGTTGAATCTTTTCACGGATGAAATGACAATCAATGTCAAGGTGCTTTTGCGTTCATGAAAGACAGGATGGCAGCAATAGCAAGGGCCGATTTTCTATCACCATAGATAGGCACATGGGATTTATGTTGCACTCCTAGCTCCTTGAGTAAACCAAGAATCCATATAACCTCTGCAACAGTGGAAGCTAGGCTGCTATATTCAACTTCAGGTGAGCTTCTAGTAATAGTGGATTGTTTCTTAGACTTCCAAGATATCAAGGAAGAACCAAACTTAACGAAGTAACCCGTAATTGATTTGCGTGTATTGGGGCATGCAACTCAGTCTGCATCACAACATGCTAATAGTGATTCAGAACAATGAGCAGTCAAGAGAACTCCCAACCCAGGACTATTCTTGATATACCTGACCACCTTGAGTGCAGCTTCCATATGAGAGACTTTAGGACTATGCGTGAATTGGCTTAAACTCTGAACAACAAAAGAAATATCTGGCCTTGTGACAGCCAAGTAAAGAAGCTTTCCCAAGAGCCTTTGATATTGTCCCGGATCAGTCAATAATGTGTCATCAGATGAACCTGTATGAGTGTCAAATTCAGTAGTTGTAAGCTTCACATTAGGCTCTATAGGACACGATACAGGCTTGGAACCTGAGAGCCCCAACTCAACTATGAGTTCTAGGTCATATTTGTGTTGGTGCATTAATATACCATCATTGTTTCTTGCAAACTCTATGCCTAGGAAGTATTTAATCTCTCCTAGGTCCTTGATCTTAAATGAGGCTTGTAAATCATCCTTAGTCTGTTGGGTCATGATAGGGCTATCACCAGTGATAAGGATATCATCAACATAGACTAGAACAACCACCATGTAATTTGCTGCTCTTTTGATGAATAAGGAATAATCCAAATGACTCTGCTGAAAACCAGCATCCACCGAGGCGGATGTTAGCTTGATGTTCCATTGTCTGGATGCCTGCTTAAGTCCATAGAGAGACTTAAGCAATTTACAAACTTTGAATTTATCTTTTGATACAGTGAAACCTTTAGGTATTTCCATATACACCTCCTCAGATAGATCCCCTTGCAAAAAAAGCATTATAAACATCCATTTGATGAATAGACCATTGTGTTGAGGCTGCAATAGACAACACACTTCTAACAGTAACCATTTTCACCACAGGTGAAAAGGTTTCTTGATAGTCCAAACCTTCTCTCTGATTATACCCTTTAGCTACCAATCGAGCTTTGAAACTTTCAACTTCTCCTGATACTTTATATTTGATTTTATAAACCCATTTGTATCCTAATGCCTTCTGTCTTTGTGGCAAGTATACCAATTCCCAAGTCTTGTTATCCTCTAGTGCCTTGATTTCTGCCTGCATTGCCTCTATCCATCGTTTGTCCTTTACTTCCTCGGAATATGATGTTGGTTCCACCTCAGCTGAAAAATTAGCCAAGTAGCTTTGATATTTTGAAGAAATTGCTTCATATCCAATTACCTCTAAGATAGGGTATCTGCAGCAGCTTGCAGAACTTATCTTGTCATTTCTAACATAATCCTTAAGCCATATGGGAGGCTTAGATACTCTTGTTGATTTTCTTGTTCCCTCAACATGAGGTGAAACAGAAGAACCTCCAGGACTATCCATATTGTTATGTTCAACAGGATGTGAAATGTCCTGTTCATCCAAAGGAGAAGGAGTCACAGTAGGTGAACATGGCACATTGGTTGCTTCAATAGAACTAACCACTGCATTTGGTTATTCATAAAAATCTTTCCCTGGCACTAGAGTTATATCCAAGAATAATGATCCGAATGAGTCTGCTGTATGAAAAGGAAATATATCTTCATAGAACACTACATCTATACTTATAAAAAACATTTTATTCTCCAAATCCAAAAGTCTGTAACCTTTCTGATGTGCAACATATCCTAGGAAGACTGAGCTCACAGCTCAAGGTGAAAATTTATCATGGCTTGTCAGTTTAGTAGCAAAACATAGACATCTAATAACCTTCAAATGTGTCAAAGAAGGTGGCTTACCCATAAGCAATTCATACGGTGACTTATGTGCCAAAATAGAAGAAGGAATTATGTTGATAATCTACACAACAACATCAATACAATGCCCCCAATATCTAACAGGTATGTGACCTTGAAATCTGATTGCTCGAGCAGTCTCAAGTATATGTCCATGTCTCCTTTCCACAACTCCATTCTGTTGGGGAGTATATGGACAAGAGCTTTGATGGACAATCCCATGCATTTGGAATAAATCACTACATGCACTATTAAAAAAATCACTCCCATTGATTGATCTAAACACCTTAATTTGCTTCCCAAATTGTGTTATGATCATAGTAATAAAGTTCTTGAGCAAGAAAGTAACATCAGATTTAAGTGTCATAAGAAACACCCAAGTCCATTTGGTAAAATCATCAACCAACATAAGAAAGTATTTCATACAATTGTGAGTAGCAATCTTATAAGGCCCCCACACATCCATATGGATCAAATCAAAACTATGTAAACTTCTGCTAGTGCTAGTTGGAAAAGGCACTCTAGTTTGTCGAGCTAGGGGAAAAATTTCACACTTAGATAGTGAATCATTATCAAATCTACCACTATAGTGTTGTATACTAGGAATCCTTCTGAGAACTTGAACTGGAACATGTCCTGTTCTCTTATCCCATATCTCCATGCCTCCTTTACTAGTTGCTGCAAAGACTCTATTTATTGCCTTTCCTAATGTTGTTGATAATATGTACAGACCTTCTTCCTTTCTACCAATCTTCTTCACCCTCCCAGATAAGAGATCCTAAAACACACAACATTTAGGAACGAAAGTAACAGTGCATTTGATATCTTCAGTCACTTTAGAAACTGACATGAGATTGAACTTAAAGGCTGGTACACATAACACATCTTTCAGTACATCACCTCTAGTGAGCTGACACGCTCCCATATGAGAAATTCGTGTTGAATCTCCAGTAGGTAATTGCACTTGCCCTGAGTTTCCTACTAAAGTTTTATTTTTTAGCAAACTTTTGTCACCAGTCGTGTGGTTAGTAGCACCAGTATCTGCTATCCATTTACAAAGTTCTAAGTTCTCACATAATGCTACATTACCACAACAACATTTACCAGCCATATCAGCACTTGCTCATGCAGTAGAACCTTTACTCAGCAACTGCAGCAACTGATTATACTGTTCCTTGGTGAAAAATTGAGCTGGTTCAACACTGCTGCTTAGCTGGTATGTGTTTGCAGTTGGTGAAACTGTCATCCCTTGATGTCCAGCTGCATCAATCATGGTTGCATTTGCTTTCTTATTCTGCTTGGAATCAGATGGATATTCAATAATCTTGTAACAATTCTACTTTAAATGCCCTGTCTTGTTACAAAATTCACATTTCATCAATTTATAACATTCATTTCTAGTATGGCCTTTCAAATGACAGAAATCACATTCTAAACCATAGTTTCTCCTTGGTCTAGGTGTAGAAAGGGCAGTAAACAAGGCAATATGATCATTATGCCCAATTTGCCCATAGTTACCACTAGCAATTAATTTTCTGCTTTCTTCCTGAACCACCATATCATAAGCCTTATCTATGGACGACAAAGTCGACATCAACAGAATCTAGCTCCTTGCTTTCGCAAAGCTATCATTCCATCCCATCAAAAATAGTAGCAGTCGTTGATACTCCAATTGATCAATATACTCAGTGGCTGATGGAGGAGGTAGCAGTATCGAATCATATTCTGCCCAGATCCTTTAACTTGGTAAAATAGGCCGATACTGACGAAATCCCCATTGTCAAGGTAAATATTTCCCTGTGCAAGTAATACAGCCTCGATGCGTTTACTTTGTCACATCTCTCTTTGAAAGCAACCCATACCTTCTGTGCATTCGAAGAAAACAATACTCCTGTTACTAAATCTCTGCTCACATTGCTCATGAGTCATGAGGTCACAATTGCATTGCGCCGATCCCACTGACTTCCTAAACTTGGACCAAAATCTTCCTTCGATGTCGATCCATCAACCAAACACAATTTGTTCTTACCTAACAATGTACCTTTATCGCACGACTCCAAAGAGAGTAATTTTCCATACTTGTCAAAATGAGTCCCACCGACATGGATCCTGGACCATCAGTCGCATGCAAGTAAAGAAGATTATTATGATCTAAAACAATTGAACTAGGTACTTCTCCGATGCTCGCATTAGCTCCATTATTCTCGTCATCAACTAGTACAAGGATGAGGCACGACAGAGAAGATCAATCCATCTCAATCTACAAAAAGCATTGCCTTGGGCATGCAACCCACAAAGATAGTATCAGTCGAATTCTCAGAAATTGCCATTGAAAAATTGCAAAATTAGGGTTCAAAGCTTCTAAACTTGAGTAGATTCTCTCGAACTATCTTCAATTTCGCAAAGAAATTCCCTATAATCACTCAATCAACGGCTCTGATACCACATGAATTTATCAACAACATGCAGCTAAAGGTAAGAAATTTGAGAGAAAAATTTCATAGAGAAGAGCAATGCTCTGTTTTGCTTTACAACCGTATGAACAAGAGGAAGTTGCTACAGTGTTTTTAACTACTAACTAACTAATCACCTAATGACAACTGTAATCCACTAACTAACACACTAACTATAGCTAAGTTAACAAGGATGGCAATGGGGCAGGGCGGGTTTGGCAAAACCCACAAAAAATTCAACCCGCTCCGCATAGTTATTTTTCTGTTTTCAACCCGCCCCGCTTGGACCTGCTTAATTTTTTCTTTAAATTTTTTTCTAAAACAAACTAGTTTAATATACTCACAGTCACAGTCACAGGGTAGAATACAATGAAATGGACTGAATACCTTAAGTGATCACGTCTTAGTGCCCAGTTATTTTTTTTTCGAAATTAGTGTTCATAAAAATTTCAATTTTTACTAGAAGAAGCATTTTGAAAATTTTCGAAAATTTGAAAAACTGCAAAAAGTTATTTTTCAAAAGTTTCACTCACAAAACTTCAAAAACAACCAAAACTAAAATTTATGTCCAAACACAACTCTAAATTTCAAATACCATTTTCACTTGAAATTTTTTTTCACTATTTTTTTGAATTTTACAATTCTTATGTCCAAACTCCTACTTAGTCGTGTATCTGGTGCTGAGTTTTTCGATTTTATTTAATTATAATATTTCTCGTTTTGTTTACGATTAGGTGACATTTGCGGAAAGAAAGGTTGGATAAACTTTTATACGTTTATTAGAGCAGATAACGTATCTTATAATTTTTTTCAACTAGTAATCAATATTAGAGATGAACTCTCTTTTGAAATTCATTGGATCAAGTAGGGATTGAAGTGATGCTGAGAAATGAAGTCGAATACGTAAAGAACAGCTGATGACATCTGCATTGAACCCGTATTAAGCCCGCAACCGGCCCCGCCCCGCTTTAAAAATTTTAAAAATCATTTAAACCCGCCCCGCCCCGCTTTAAGAATATGTATTATTATTACTGTTCTGCCTGGTCATAGCTTGGTTATATTGTTTATGATGTGTTAGAGTCGGTTGGCTCGGGTTCGGGATGGTTGTAGTAGGAGGAATTGGGACACTTAGTCTCTAAAAGTAGCCTTATAGTTAGAAAAGTCAACTAGGAGTTGACTTGTTGGTAAACGACCTTAGAATGCGGATTTTATGGCTAGGATAGCTTCGTTAGGTGATTTGGGACTTAGGAGTGTGTCCGAAATATTTTTGTGATGCCCGGTGTAGAATTAGGCTCGAATTGGTGAAAGTTAGCTTTTAGCGATTTCCGGTTGGCAGTGGAAAATAGGCTTCATTCCAACAGTTGGAACAGGTTCGTAATGTCATTTTGGATATGTTCGCAAAATTTCAGGTCAATCTGAGGTGTTTTGGATACTTTCAGCATCGTAGGTAGAATTTAAAATTTTCAAATTTCATAGGCTTGAATTCAATGAGAATTTGGTGTTTTGGTGTTTCGAGAGTGCAACTAAGTTTGAATGATCATTTATGATGTGTTGGTATATTTGGTTGGGGTCCCGAGGGGCTCGGGATTGATTTCGGATGGTGAACGAGAATTTTTAGCTTGGAAATATGCAGCTTCAACTGTTGTCATTTCTGCACCTGTGGATGTTTGACCGCAGGTGCGGGCACAGGGGTCCTGGAGGAAAACCGCAGGAGCGGTCGCTTGGACGCATTTGCGGAGCCGCATGAGCGATTCCTGGGCCGCATGTGCGAGAGTGGGCGGTTTAATGAAATTCCGCAGGTGCGGTCTTCCTGAGCGCAGGTGCGGACTGCAGGTGCGAGGGAAAGGGCCATAGGTGCGAAAAGCCTGGGCAGAAAGTTTAAGTTCTAAAAATGAGGGTTTTAAGCCATATTTCAAAACACCATTAGAGAGCTCGGGAGAAGGAGGTTTTTGGAGAGATTTTTAGTGGGGTTCTTGTGGTAAGTGTTATTCAATTACTTTTAGTCTAATTTCATGAATAAGTATTGATTTTTACCATGTAAATTGAGGAATCAAAGTGGAAATTGGGGGAAAATGGGAAGAAAAGTTGGGAAATTCTTTTGATGATTTGAAAGGGTATTTGAGGTCAGATTTTGGTAAATTTGATATGGATAGACTCGGGGAAGGATAAGGATTCCAGTTTTGTAAATTTTATCGAATTCCGAGACGTGGGCCCGGGGGTCGGGTTTGACCAATTTCGGGATTTTTGAGTATCTTTGATAAATTTCGATTGGGTTTCATTCCTTAGCATATTATAATGGTATAAACTTTATTGTTGGTAGATTTGGAGCAGTCAGAGGCCGAATTTAGAGGCAAGGGCAGTGAGGAGTAGTATTTTAGCCGGTTTTGAGGTAAGTAACATTTCCAAACTTGGAACTGAGGGTTCGAAATCCTAAATTATATGGTATTTGATGTTAATTAAGGTGACGCACGTGCCAAGTGACGGGCATACAGGCGTACACCGAATAATTGTGGCCTGGCTCATCCCATGGCACTACCTAATGGTTATTTCAGGCTGATACTTGAACTACGAAGGTTGCATTTACCTTGAACGTATTAGAAATCATGTTAAGTATAAATGCTAAGGCTTCACGCCAATATGTTCAGACCGGAATGGTCAGTTGTTGCTGTCTCTATCTGTGACTATTTGCCGTCATGTACTCAGTCATGTTATAGCATATGTTTCATGCCTCAGTCTCAGTATTTGTTAGTTTATTTATATGTTATCATTGTTTTCGGCTGATTCTTATATCAGTGAGCCTTGTGAGTGAGACTGGAGAGTATTGACTGAGTGAGACTTAGAGCTTGGTATTGAGACAGTTATGAGATCGGACTGCACACCGCAACAATCCTTGAATCATGCCTTCATTGGCTTGATATAGCGCTTGGGCTTATAGGAGCCCCTCCGGAGTCTTTACACCCCCAGTGAGCGCACAAATATTGAGGAATGGATTTTCTTTGGGCATGGATCTTGTACGAAGATATTGATATATATATTTAGGGATGGATCATCCCTGGACATGGATCTTGTCCGAGTGATATGTTCCGGAGATGGATCTTCTCCGTGGGGCTGGACCTCAGTACTCGATGACTACGCCACTTGTGTTTATGTATAATCCGGGATGGACTTTCCCTGGGCCTGAAGGCCAATTCTAGTACTGAGTGGACTTCCTTGTGAGAGTTGGGGTACTGTGTACATATAATTTCTGATCCTTTATGATCATATGCTGGTATGTAGAGTTTACAGACATAATTTGGTGCATTTTTCTTATTTTCTGTTATATTATTGTTATGTCCAAGTTATATACTGTTGTTCGTAAATATCTGAGGTTTAGTCTGTCACTACCTCCCAGCCCGTAGTTTGGGTTCTTTACTTCTGAGTTGGTGTACTCACGTTACCCCCTGCACCTCGTGTGTAGATCCAGGTACATCGGGACTCGCCTCTGGTCATTGAGTAGCTGACAGTTTCATCAGAGTTGTCGAGGTAGCAGCTGGCGACCGTGATCTCGTCATCTCTTTCCTATTCTACCTGTCGTTGTTTACTTTTCAGGCTATGTTGGTCATTCCTCTTTTATTATTATTATTATTATTATTATTATTATTATTATTATTATTATTATTATTATTATTATTATTATTATTATTATTATTATTATTATTATTATTATTATTATTATTATTATTATTATTATTATTATTATTATTATTATTATTATTATTATTATTATTATTATTATTATTATTATTATTATTATTATTATTATTATTATTATTATTATTATTATTATTATTATTATTATTATTATTATTATTATTATTATTATTATTATTATTATTATTATTATTATTATTATTATTATTATTATTATTATTATTATTATTATTATTATGTATTAGAAGCTCATGATTGTGTGACACTGGATCCGGGATTTGGAGGATTTAAGTTTTGAATTCATAGATTATTTCAGTCTTACTATTGTCCAACTTCAGATTTACCACTGTTATTATATTCATACTTGTTAAAAATGATGTTTTTCTCTGGTAATCGAATCTAGGTTAGTTATGAATAGGTGGCTAGCCTGGTTCCACGACAGGCGTCATCACGACACCGAAATTGGGTCGTGACAGTTCTGCAGTATATGCATTATTTACATTAGCTCCTTTAAAGATCTTCCAATTTCTTCCCTTTCACGTATGATAGAAGACAACTCCCATTGTTGCTTCAACTACATCTTTCTTTAACTGTTTCCATTTTTTTTAAATGTTATTCATTGTGCTCGCTATGTCTCTTTCTTGAAATTGTACATCAAGCCATCTCAGCATCTCATCACAGACACTCTTTATCCAGCTGCATTCTACAAATAAATGCTGACTGGTTTCAATGTTTTGTTCATCACATAAACAACACTCCACATTGTCTACATATGTATGCAACTTCACTAGACTTTCCTTTGTTAGTAATCTCCTTTGCGCTCTAAGCCACACAAAAAACCTTTGTTTTGGATGTGCTACACTACTCCATATCAAATATGCTATATGCAGTCTTTGCATTTCCCCTAGCAGTGCAATATAACTCCTAGTTATTGAGTAACCACCGCCCATTCTCTAGTTGTACACTCCTTGTTCATAGCATCTGTTCATGTCCTCCTTTAAAGAGTTAATCTTCTTCCAATACCAACTACAATCAGTTGGTATGTTATGAGTCCAAATGTTAGTATCAGTTTCATATACAATCCATGCACCCACTTCACTCATAGAGCTTCTTTGTTATTGAGTAGCTGCCATAATAATTTCCCCACTGCACATGGAGTGAAGGACATGGATATGTTGAAGGGAGACGGGGACTAAGGCATATTCACTCCTTGGTAGTTGTTACATAATAGTGTGCCTTCCTGAGATCAATTTCATAAGGCTCTAACTCTTGCGCTCATAGACTGTCCCAATAACTTCTCATAGTATTCAACAAACACTTGAGTTGTGTAATCTGGATTACTCTGCCAAATTACTTGTTCATCCTTAATCTATGTTGAAGCTCATTTTATTTTCATGTGTTTGATCACTGCATGGAAATACCTTGTATTATCATCTAACCTTATCCAATTAGGTTGCAAGTATATTTCTGCCATGTATGAAATCTTTCTAAACTGTTGATACACTTCTCTTCCTTCTACTGCATACCCTTATCTAGTGGATTAGCTTGAAACATCTCATGTATTCTCCTTAATTGCTCCCTACTATCATCTGCCTCACTTACTAGGTTCTTGAAATATCTAGAATTTAGTTGCTTCAGACCTTTCTTTAGTAGCTTCAGTCTCTTAACAACTCTCAACATTTTGCACCCTTCGATCTACACTTCCCACCCTACTTTGATAGTAGCATCAAACAAAGGATGTTGATCCTACATATTACAGTATTTGAAGAGATTTCTTCCTTATGTCCTTAATTCCTCCTAAAGCTAACTGCATTGGGCAGTGATCACTTATACCTTCAGGTAAAAACTTTGTTTTGCTGGCTGGCATTTTGTCCAGCCATATATAAGGGTGTAATGTGGGCCGAACCTAAATGGGCCTCGCAGGCCGGTCCTAAGTGGGTCGGGCTTAAGTGGGCCCGGGCTTCGTGGGCCAGTTCTAAGTGGGCATAGGCTTCGTGGGCCCGGGCTTCGCGGGCTTTTTGGTAGTAACCAACCAGGACCAGGACCACTAACTAATGATCCCGGATTATGTGGGCCGGTCCCGGCCTATGTGGACCTAAGTGGGCCTAGACTATTTTTTTTTATAAATTTTTTATCTAAGGCAATTTCTTGTAAATTATATTATATAATTGTGACTTAAATTTTGCAATTCAAATTTAAACACAGAAATATTGTAAAGAGATATTCAAAGGAATGCGTTATAATTTTTATTATTATGACATTAACAAAACATGACAATATCTTTCTTAGTTTTTCTCCCCCCAATGGAATGAGCACAACAAGGTGCTAATACCACCATTGAGAAGAAAAATAAACTAATCAAGATGTTCCAAAATACAAGTTACATATTAATTTACATTGTATCTCTTACAAATTTCAGAAATCCTTCAAGGTCCGGAGGAATTTCTGTTGGTGGTGATAGAGAAGAAGCTTGTTCATCACTGCTTCCGGGCGAAGCAGCATCCTCTGAAAGTTTAGCTAGTATTTCTTCGTAAGCTTCATCTACCTCTGGTTATGATTCAGCAAGTCCAAAGTTTCTTCGTTCCGAACGGATCCAATCTCTGAAGAGTACCAATTTTTTCAAGCTCTCCCTCATAGACGCTCTATGATCACCAAGTTGAAGTCTTGCTTGACAGAAAGCACTCTCCGATGCCATTGTTGAAGCTTGAATAGTTAAAATGTCTCGATCCATCCTTGAAAGAATCGAAAAGTGTTTTTCTTTTTCCTTCCACCATTCCAAAATATTAAAGGAGCCATCGGGATTCACTTCCTCAATTTTTCGCGACAAATAAAATTCAAGCTCATTTAGTTGTGAATAATCACTAGTGTTGGAACCTTGAGAACCCATGAACCCTGCTCAAGCACGAAGTGCTCTTACTCCCGCAGTTCTTTTAGATGATTGAGAACTAGAAGAAGTAGGAGTTGGAACATTTAGTCTAACATGATCTAAGGCAATTTAATAAGCACTATAAATAGTTTGAGCATTTATTTTAATTGAGGCTATTGCTTCCGGAAGTGTAGACAATTCCTCATCTTCAAGTGCTAAACCATTATAACTAGCTTCATACCAAAATTGAGGACCTCTTAATTTCATAGTAGGATTTAACAAAATAGCAACACCAAAAATAGGGAGAATAGGGAAAAAATATTTTTTAAACTTTTGTCTCATAGAATCAATAGAGTTCATAAATTACCCTACCATCTGAAAAATGAGTAAATAAATTTGCAAGTTCTGCAATATAAACTAAACAGTTAGAAATAGTAGGATAATATTGCATAGAAAATTCATTTGTAGTAATATAAAATTTTTCTAAAAAATCTACAAGCATTTTAACATTAGCCCAATCATGATTTGTAAGGTGCTCATCATCATCAGTTACACGAGCATTAAACGTTGAGTTCATGGAGTTTCTGTATTTATATGCAACAACAAAACTTTCACACATGAATTCCATCTAGTTGGACAAGGTTTAGGAACCTTTCTTTCTCTTAGGCCAAATTCATCGCATCTTTTAAAATATTCTCTAAGTCTACTTCTACGGTTTGAATAAAAAATCAAGTTAAGTGTCATTTTTATCTTTTCAATTTCAACATTTAATATTCTCATACCATCACCGACAATTAAATGGTAAATATGACAAATACATCTAACATGAAAAATATAACTAAATGCAGGATTTAGTGTAGTGGTAAGCAAGGCTATAACATTAGTGTTACTAGAAGCACTATCCATTGAAATTGACATTATTTTATCTCTAATGCAAAAATATCTACAAATATCCGTAACCGTGCTAGCAATAAACTGCCATGTGTGACGTGAATTAATTTTTCTAGAAGCAATAATGTGCTTTTGCATTATCCAATCCTCATCAATCCATGACTGGTAACAGTAAGATAATCACAGTCATTACCACTTCTACCAATATCAATAGTAATAGCAACACGACAATTTATATGAGTAAATAAATAGCGCAAATATTGTTCATATTCATGTTTATATTTATAAATATCGCTATTTACGGTTGTGCAAGGTCATCCTTTATAATTAGGATTAAAAAATTTTAAAAATAAAATGCACAAAATGAGTGTTAGAAGGAAAACTATAGGGTAAGCACATAACAGTAACCATTTTTGCCAATTCTTCACGATCTTTTCTTGGATCGTAATATAAAATACCACCGATAACAATGTTAATTCCCGGTTGAAATTGATTTGACCCGGTACTAGGGTCAACCTGATTAGGTAGACTTGTTCTCTCGGCCACAACTTTCATTTGAAGAAATTTGATTTTATCTTTAGGGTGTATCAATATGTGTCTAGCAAAACTTCCCGTCCCCCCCGAGCTCCAACAAATTTAAAAGCTAACTCTTTGCCAAAAGTTTTACACTTAGCCCTATTTTTTTCTCTCAGTTGAATAAAAAATGGACAAACAAGAGATGTTTCGCTCCGTTTAGAAGGTTGTCTAGAAAAAGTAAGGGTAGTAACAGGAGGGTCAGACGAGGCATCATTTGGATTATTATCAGTTGGGTTAACTTCAACAACAGAACTAGTGGGTGTATCGTCATCCGATTGCGTTTCATCAAAATTTATATTTTCCTCATCATTTTCATCAATAGTTGGATTACCATAAAGAGCATTCATATATTCATGGTTTAATTGTTCACCTGGTGCAATATCATGGTAAAATTGACTATCGGTAAATTGTAATAAAGTGTTATCACTATCAAGAATAGCAAGTGTAGGACGGGTAACAGGTTTGGGTCGGGGAGCCGGGGGAAGTGAAGGAGGAACAACTTGGCCACTAGATTCACCAACCTTGGATTTTCCCTTACTTTTACTAATTATATTTTTTCCCAAAGAATATGCCATATTAATTATAATTATACAAAGCAAAACAAACAAAACTATAATATTAAAACTTAAGAGTTGGAACGAGTTTACCGAATTGACGAACAACTTGTTGAAAATTATATATCGTTGAAGACTTGAATACTTCAATTCACCAACTTCACAATTTTTCACAA
>ML299857.1:177937-194114 GCA_005239495.1 Nicotiana undulata | reverse complement strand
CGCCCATGCATTTCACATAGCAAACAAGTGGGGATTCCTATTCCCTCAAGTCAAAGTTAGACCAAACACTTACCTCAATTTCGCAAGCCACTCACAGCTCAATTATAGCTTTTCCTTTAGAATCTTGCTCTAACTTGCTCGAATCTAATCATAATTAACTCAATATCATTAATTAAGACTAAAGGAACTAACTTTATTGAAAAATATAGTTTTTCCTAAATTTTCAAAAAAAAAAAAGTGAAAACCCGACCCAGGGCCCGCTTGGTCTAAACTCGGGGTTCGAACCAAATTACGTTTACCCATTCACCCACGAACCCAAATATACAATTAGTTTTGAAATCCGACCTCAATTAGAGGTAAATATTTGATTTTTACAAAATTCCCTAATTCTACCCAAACCCTCAATTTTTACAATGGGTAATAGTAAAGTTTAGAATTGATTACCTATGACTTGGGGATAATATTTTGTGAACAAATTCGTTCATAAGGCTGTAGGATTCGAAAATTTGAAGAAGAAGAAGAAGAAGGTCTGCCCGTTTTTAATATATATTTTTCTACCAGCTATTCTGCTTCGTTTCTCGTGCCAAACGATCTTGAAACTCGATTTTTATATGTCCAATGGATTTCTTGTGACATTCTAATCAAGTTAGGATTTTGAATCACTCAATTTGACCTTACAATGAAGCAGATATGTAGGTTTTAATATTTGCAAATAGTGCAGATTTTTAATACGCCGTCAGGGGCAATTTCGTAATTAACCTGAAACATCTGGCAACCTTAGTAAAATAACCATAAAATCCTCATACGATGTCCAAATTCGATTATTCTTTTTGCTACGGGTCCGTAATTACGATACGGATCTAATACTTCATTTAAAACAGAAATCTAAGCTCATTTGTTCAATATGATATCATTTATGCTTGAAGAAATGACGTCGAAGCATAAGAAAGAACGAGCGCAACACAACCAAAACCTATTTGAAACTCATCCGAGCCCTCGGGGCTCTAAACCAAACATGCACATAAGTCTAAAATCATCATACGGACTTGTTCGTGCGATCAAATCATGAAAATAACATGTAAAACTATGAATTAAACCTCAAAACTCATCATTTTCATCAAGAACACTTAAAGTTCATAACTTTTCAATCGAATGTCCGAATCACGTCAAACGAACTCTGTTTTTCACCAAATTTCACATTAAACCTTTAAATACTATAACAAATATGTACCGGACTTCGGAACCAAAATACGGTCCCGATACCAATGGTTTCGAACATTAATTCTTTTCTTTATTTCATTAATATTTCAGCAAAATAATTTCTTTCAAAAATTGATTTCTAAGGCTTGGGACCTCGTAATTCATTTTCGGGCGTACTCCCAAGTCCCATATTTGATTGCGGACCTCCCGGGATCATCGAAACACAGATTCGAGTCCGTTTACTCAAAATGTTGACCAAAGTCAACTATAATCAAATTTTAACTCTAGAAATTACTATTTCTCATATTTTAACATAAAAGCTTTCCGGTTTCACGTCCGGACTGCACACGCAAATCGAGGTATTTAAAATTAACCTTTTTATGGCTATTAAGCCTAGAACGGAGTCTAAATTCATAGAATGACCCCTTGGGTCATCACAATCTTCACCTCTAAAACAAACGTTCGTCCTCGAACGGACATAGAAAATTACCTGATATGGTGAACAAGTGTGGATATCTACTCTGGATGTCCTACTCGGACTCCCAAGTAGAAGCCTCAACGGGATGGCCTCTCCACTGCACTCGAACTGATGAATAACTCTTAGATCTCAACTGACGAACCTGCCGGTCTAAAATAGCTACCGGCTCCTCCTCATAAGTCAAGTCCTTGTCCAACTGGACAGAGCTGAAATCTAACACGTGGGACGGGTCACCATGATATTACCGGAGCATAGACACATGGAATACCGGATGAACTTAGGATAACCCTGGAGGCAACACGAGTCTATAAGCTACCTCCCCCACCCTATCAAGAATCTCAAACAGCCCGATATACCTAGGGCTCAACATGCCCTTCTTCCCAAACCTCATAACACCCTTCATGGGTGATACCTGAAGCAATACTCTCTCTTCAACCATGAATGCCACATCACGAACCTTACGATCGGCATAACTATTTTGCCTAGATTGAGCTGCACGAAGTCTTTCCTGAATAATCTTGACCTTATCTAAGGCCTCCTGAACTAAGTCGGTACCTAATACCCGAGCTTCTCCAGGCTCAAACCATCCAACTGGCGATCTACATTGTCTACCATATAATGCCTCGTAGGGAGCCATCTGAATGCTCGACTGATAGCTATTATTATAAGCAAACTCTGCTAACGGCAAGAACTGATCCCAAGAACCTCCAAAGTCAATAACACAAGCGCGGAGCATATCTTCCAAACTCTGAATGGTACGCTCGGGCTGCCCGTCAGTCTGAGGATGAAATGTTGTGCTCAACCCCACTCGGGTACCCAACTCACGTTGAACTGCCCTCCAAAAGTGCTAAGTAAACTGTGTACCCCGATCAGAAATGATAGACACGGGCACACCATGAAGGCGAACAATCTCCTGAATACGCTCAATTAGGGAAGACCGAGCGACTGTGCAAGCTAGAACACTGCTGGGGGAAATATTCAACCTCACGAACTGATTAGCCAACGTCTGAATGTTTGAAGCTAACGGCCTCTCACCAACTGAAATATACACAAGGCTGTCCATACTCACCGCCTCTATTTTCTTAATAGTAGTTCATAGCCAATTACGGAATTATCAACAACTTCACGTTAACAATAATCCCCTTTCAACCTTCATGATACTGATGACGAGGTGCGATACATGAATACCTCATAATTATATACCCGACTTAACGTGTCTCATTTAACGCCACACGGGCGGGCACCTACCTTGTAGGTTAAAGCTCAATAATTATAACACGGATTCGGCAAATTATGCACAGATAATTGATTAATTAATTAATTTATTTATTTATTTATTATTAGTATTACTTTTATTATTATTTATTCATTTATTAAGATTATTATCATTATTTTTATACATAAATTGTTGAATCAGCCTAACAGGCATGACTCCCTACCAGTACTATAACAAAAAAATTTAAATTTCACAAGGGAGAATTTAAATACAATAATATCCATCACAAGGACCTCGTCTTTACATAACTTCTAATGTGGCTAGTAGCCCGGTTTAAATATGCCAAATCATATTAAAACGCGAGGATCTCGTCCTCAATTCAGAATCACAAGTAATATGCGCACCCCCAAGCGAAACATTCCATTTCTTCTTTCAAATATTTTCCGTTAAACAAAATTACAACACGTAATGATATACATAGCTATCTCCATAGAATTTTTCAAAACTAGTGTTCACACAAGTAGATTTTTAGAGTTACGAAGCTCACCCGAGAGTAGAGCATATTAGAAGAATTTTATTAGTTACGCATAACTGAATTAAGTTCAGGAAATTATCACTTTATAATAATTAGAGATTGTTCTTGTAATGGCACTATTTAATGTAACGACCTCAGCCATACCATAGAAGATATATCAGCAGGTTGGGTCTCCACCTCTAGGAATTTGACCTCCACCTTCGACATTCCGACCCCTTTTTCCCTAGCTGGTCATGTAAGTTGAGTTGTAACCGCAATGGGGCACGTATCCTGAGTGTTCTGATGAAATATGACTCTCCCAAGTCTAGGACAATTTCTATCACTAGCCGAAATGAAGTATCAACCTGCCCTGAGTCTTCCAAAATTTTACAATCATATTTGAGTCTTTTAATGAGTCTGGGGACTCGCCCTCTGGCTATATGAACCAACGTAGGAGTATGACAGGCTAACTTATCGAACCTGATGGCATATTCTGACACCATCATATGACCTGACGCAATCGTTCAAACCTTATGCGCCACGCAAAATGGAAAGTTCGAGAAACAAACTCTTTCAAAAGCATTTATGAGAACTTAGTCAAGTAATTGATGTTGCTAATTGATGTTGCATTAGCTGGTCACCCTTTTCGTAGGCTTGTCCCAAACACCGGTGACCAATTTCTTCTTTTACTATGCTAACTCAACACTGCTGAGCTACCCCTTCTATTCATATACTTTTCATTATTCTTTTGGGGTAACTCTCATCTCTATTGACACACAATGATCACAAAAGTAAAGCTCTACACAGATAATTATTGGCACGAACCATATAGTCTAGAAGCTCGTCAACCACTGTACTCCCTCTAGAGCACCCCAAAATCCCCAACCGTGACTTCCACACTGAGTAAACCTTCTGTAAATTTTTAAGTTGGTTATATAACTCCTTTGGTACTGAGGTATAAGGTTATTAAGGAGGCAGACATACCGCAAGTCCCAACTTTATCTCTTGCAAAATCTCAGGCCTTATACATTCCAAGCCAAAACTAATATAACACATGACCTCGCAATTAATTCCTTGACAATGGACTTCCCTACTTGGCACGAAGCCATAGGTCACAATGCCTAATAATCCACAATGTTAAACTTCACAGATCATATAAATCAACCCCGTTGCTTTCAACTATTCCCTTATTATGCAATACTGAAGTAGCTATAAATCCTTCTGGGATACGGGTTAGTCCAACATGTACCGACTGGGCTAGAACCTCCACGTCTAGATCCATTTGGTACTCTAGAAAAGGTGTTGATATTCGAGTTTTAGAATGAGCTCTGCTTCTATCTCTTCCCCTAATTGTAGCTGTCATTGGGGATTCATCTCTTGTCTGGTTGTATACGCTTTGCGTGTTGTCGAGATTTGTGAGAGGACAAGAGTAGGCAAGTTCAATCATCAATGGTAGAAAAATTCGCACGATGGAGTAGAATAAAATTGAAATTGTTCCTAACTTCATAGTCTCTGAGAGATAAGTACAGACGTCTCTGTACCGATCCTTCAGACTCTACCAAGTTTGTTCGTGAATTGTGAGACCTAAGCAACCTAGTGCTCTGAAACCAACTTGTCACGACCCAAATTCCCAACCTTAGGGATCGTGATGGCGCCTAACACCACACTTGCTAGGCAAGCCAATGTTAGAGTTAGATTAGCTATTTACCTTTGATTATCCATTTAAACATAATAAACAATTATAAAATAAACTTAAGCTACTGACTTTCAATGAATAATTCCAAATATAAAATAAGAAACACTTAAATAAACCGAGCCACGAACTAATTATATAAGTAACTCTAGAACTACCCTAGGTTCTGGTGTCACAATTCACGAGCTACTAAAGAATACTATTACAAATAATGGGCTAAACGAATAATGTGTAACTGTTCTGAATCAATAAAACAGTAGTCTAACTAGTATAGAGAAAACTCTCAGGATCTACGAACGCCGACAGATATACCTCGTGTCTCCGAATAAATGAATAGCCTCTCTAAATATCTTTATTGTTGATCGATACCTGGATCTGCACAAAAGAGTGCAAAGCGTAGTATCAGTACAATCGACCCCATGTACTGAGTAAGTGCTGAGCCTAACCTCGAGGAAGTATTGACGAGGCTAAGGCGAGGCAATTATAACTTAACCTGTAACAACGTATATATATATAATAAAGCAATAAAACAATTCTTTACAAATAAGAAAGATAACTGCAACAATAAATAAAATAACTCAGTCGCCTATTCCAGGCCCCAGCTGTAACAACGATCTCACATAATTTTCAAACTTCACTTTAAAACGACTGTATGTGCATAATATGAGAAACAGTAGAGTAAAACAGTAACTTTTCTAAATCTTTGTATTTAAAATCAAGAAATCATAAATGTTCTCCCTTATCAATTACTTATTGCGGAGCGCAACTCGATCCCACATGTCCACCCTTATCACTATCATTTATTTTACATGTCCATCCTTATCACTATCATTTATTTCACATGTATTTCACATGTATTTCACATGTCCACCCTTATCACTATCATTTATTTATTTATTAAAACTTTCACAATTCAGGTCAAGCCTTTCACAATACTTTTGTCTCAACGGTCATAAACAATAAACAGTAGTTCNTTTTCAGTAAAGTTAGTTCCTTTAGCATTAATTAATGATATTAAGTTAATTATGGTTAGATTCGGGTGTATTGGAGATGAATTCAAAAGAAAAAGCTATAATTGAGCTGTGAGTGGCCTGCGAATTTGAGGTAAGTGCTTGGTTTAACCTTGACGTGAGGGAATATGAATCCCCAACTTAATTTTTATGTGAAAAATGCATGTGTGTGGCGTATAGGTGAGGTGACGAGTATCTATGCACCACCAAATGGTCTACTCACATGATCCCTTCCCCGTTTCCAATTTAATTGCTTCATATTTTTAATTGTTTCATGTTTATTGTTGTTTCTATCATTACTTGGCTTGTTATATTGTTGTGAGTCTTGTTACAATCACTTTTGGTAAAGTATTAGTTATTTTCCTTGGTAGTCGTTTTCCTTGGTTTCATTGTGGTACATAAAGAATATATATATATATATATATTCTTTATGTACCACAATGAAACCAAGGAAAACGACTACCAAGGAAAATAACTAATACTTTACCAAAAGTGATTGTAACAAGACTCACAACAATATAACAAGCCAAGTAATGATAGAAACAACAATAAACATGAAACAATTAAAAATATGAAGCAATTAAATTGGAAACGGGGAAGGGATCATGTGAGTAGACCATTTGGTGGTGCATAGATACTCGTCACCTCACCTATACGCCACACACATGCATTTTTCACATAAAAATTAAGTTGGGGATTCATATTCCCTCACGTCAAGGTTAAACCAAGCACTTACCTCAAATTCGCAGGCCACTCACAGCTCAATTATAGCTTTTTCTTTTGAATTCATCTCCAATACACCCGAATCTAACCATAATTAACTTAATATCATTAATTAATGCTAAAGGAACTAACTTTACTGAAAATTATAATATTTCCTAAGTTTTCTCAAAAAAAGTGAAAACCCGACCCCGAGCTCACTTGGTCCAAACTCAGGGTTCAGACCAAATTACGTTTACCCATTCACCCACGAACCCGAATATACAATTAGTTTTGAAATCCGACCTCAATTCGAGGAAAAGATTCAATTTTTACAAAATTTCCTAATTTTACCCAAACCCTCAATTTTTACCATGAAATTTTTTAGTTTTTGATTTAAAAGTGATGAAAAACATTTGGTAATTGAAAGAGTTTAGAATTGATTACCAACAACTTGGGGATGAACTTTGATGAAGCAAATCGTCATTGGGGCTGTGTAGTTTGAAAATTTTGATGAAAAAGGGTTTTGTCCGTTTTTACAGTGTTTAAATATAGTTGGGCAGGCCTTCATCGCATTCGCGTGGGCCTGCCCGCGTTCGCACAGGGCCAGGCCTTATTGGCCTTTGCGTTCGCGAGTATAGGTCCGCGTTCGCGGAGCTTTAGCTCCTCAGGCCTTCGCGTTCGCGGTCATTGGACCGCGTTCGCATAGAGGAAGGTCAGGTCCCCCTCCCCAGGCCCGTTACACTACGCGTTCGCGTGGACCAGACCGCCTTCGCGTAGGGTCCCCCCCTCAGCCCATCGCGTTCGCGTAACACAAAAAGGGGGCCAGCATAACTTACTCTACGTGTTCGCGACAAAGGCAATGCGAACGCGAAGAGTAAAATACCAGGGCACCAAAACACAGAAAAACCAGCAACTTTTCTTAAGTTTAAACACCTCGTGGCCTATCCGAAACTCACCCAAGCCATCGGGTCTCTAAACCAAATATGCATGCAAGTCTAAAAATATCATGCGGACTTGATCGTGCGATCAAATCATGAAAATAACATGTAAAACTATGAATTAAACCTCAAAACTCATAATTTTTCTCAAGAAAACTTAAAGTTCATTATTTCTCAACCGGACGTTCAAATCATGTCAAATAAACTCCGTTTTTCACCAAATTTCACAGTTAGCATTTAAATACTATAACAAATTTGTACCGAATTCCGGAACCAAAATACGGGCTCGATACCAATGGTTTCAAACATTAATTCTTTTTCTTTATTTCATTAACATTTCAGCAAAATAATTTCTTTCAAAAATTAATTTCTAAGGTTTGGAACCTCGGAATTCATTTCCGGGCATACTCCCAAGTCCCATATTTTACTGCGGACCTCTCGAGATTGTCGGAACACAGATTCGGTTCCGTTTGCTCAAAATATTGACCAAAGTCAACTATAATCAAATTTTAACTCTAGAAATTACTATTTCTCATATTTTCACATAAAATCTTTTCGGTTTCACGTCCGGACTGCGCACGCAAATTGAGGTATTTAAAATTAGTCTTTTTATGGATAATAAGCCTAGAATTAGGTCTAATTTCATAAAATGACCCCTTGGGTCATCATATGAATGCAGATCTAAAAGCTTTGACAGACCTCAAGTCTCAGATCTAAAGCTTTGACAGACCTCCGGCAAAGCTTTGACAGACCACAAACAATTTCTATATGTGCTTTCTCAGATCAGATCTCGGGAAGAAATTGAAGGAGGTGGGGAGTGGTCGTCAGGAAGATGATCGTAAGGAGGGGGATCATCGGAGAAGATGACGAAGGGGTGGGGGTGGTTATTTTTTTTATTTTAATTTATTTAAGTTAAATTCACGTGTCCTTGTCTTATTCATCACTTTGGCATGTAAGTTACACGCATCTTTTGTGTTTGACTGCCTATAAATTTTGTGTCTAAATGGCACATATGAGATATGGTTGAAGTGTTCAAATGAAACAAACTTAAGATATAGTGTGTAAGTGAAAAGTGATGACAACTTTAAGGAGATGCCGATGTATTTGGCCTGAGAGATATATATATATATATATATATATATATATATATATATATATATATATGGACCAAAGTAGCATAGAAATTGAGAAGCAATACAATTATTTCACGAGCAACTTTTCTTCTACTCGAAACGTTCTGATGATTTGAAACTTCAAATCTAGTAACAAACAATAATATACACAGTATTATCCAATACTGCAAAGTCTGACAAGAGTAGTGTGTGCCGGACATTATCCCTACCTTTCTCCTTGAACTAGTAGGCAATGGATTATTAATAATCACGCCACTCTTGACCCTTAATTTTTGCCTTCACCTTTTTTGGAGTGTAACAGTAGTGTCTCGTGCAATTTGCGTGCATACTTCAATTATTTTACCAACAAGCACCTATTACGTTCCATCAGCACACATGTATTGCCCGGGTATTTTGTTCTACTGTGTTTTAATTAAAACCAAGCTTTGATGCAGAACACGTGTTTAAAGGTGAAGAAGACCGTACCCTCAACCATTATGAATTACTATAAAACATCCTTTTAAATATATATTTAATTTAATTTTTTTAACTATCACGAGACTTGCACGTGACATTTAAGGCTTTCTCCTAAACATTATTTTTCTTTAAATCAATAACATATTTCTATGTTTTGAATATATAATTAACATTGAGCATGGAAAAAAAACAATAAAATATGGACTAGGTCCAGTTTGCCTGCGCATTTCAACTATTTTATCAAATACCTATTAAGTCCATAAATACATGTATTGCATGACTTTAAACACATGATTTACCTTAGTATATATATATATATATATATATATATACACTGAACACATGTTTAAAGGTGAAAAGACTAAAACCTCAACCGTTTTATGATTTATAAAATATCCTTTTAGATAGATATTTAGTTATCAAATTACATTGCCAAGATCATAAAATAATTAAAAACCAAAATTTATTGCATATATTAGACAATCGTGAATTTTCCATATCCCCATACACGTCATAATTAGCTAGGATGACCAAAATTGTCAAATATATATAAGTTTTTTATCAAAAACTTTCCTAAAGTATATACACAGCTTAAATTACATACTTAAAGTATCAACAATGAACATCTTTAATGTTTTTACTTTTTAGAGTTGAACAACTGTCGTACGTGTATTAACCACTATTACGTACAAAACTATGTCCCTTCTAATAACACGAAATAATTAGCCACATTGAATCAAGGGGTGTCAAGCGATAACTCTTCGCCGGTAAATTACACTATTTTGCTAGTTAATTATTTTTATTTTATATATATTTATTTAATATACGTTGACTCTCATTGACTTTTCGATGTATCTAATTATTTATATTTTAACCCCTTAATGAAAATTCTACATCCGTCATCATTAATTATCTTGTAATTGTTCACGTGGTTAGCCCTTCTTATTTTTTGCTCTCTTGTGGTTTAATCAAAGATGAGAATTTAGGCAAGTAACACGTGTGGTAAGATGAAAAAGAATATAGTCACAACGATTTATAAAAATAATTTTTTAATAGATGTTTTTCATTTTTTTCTTACCTACCTTGGCAAAAGAGAAGATAGTTAGTTGGCACTTACTAATTATGAATAATCGAGTCATAAGACATTTAAGTTATGAATTACATTATTAACATTGTTGAGTATGAAATAAATAAATTAGTAACATATTTTATTGTGTGTGATGAACCAACCAAGAATTGACACATCGACTATTTCGTGTCATAAGCGCTTTGATTGGCTTACGTGAATTTTTTTTGGTACGTATACATATCATTGCTTGTATATATTTTTCTCTTTCGCATATGCATTGTATTCTTGTATCAATCAAAATGGGATTGTAATAATCAAGGATCATAATATATTTATTTTCAGATTACATTGCTAAGAACATGAATAAATAAATGAATAACAGTTTACTTTGCATATATACCAACCACTAAAAATGTCAGCACTATTTTGTGTCATATGCGCCATATTATTGGCTCTATTAATGACAACAATTGCAAAGCATATATGAGTTTTTGACGGCAACATTTCTAAAGTACAGTCTCGTTTGTTCCGAATATATTTGCGTGTTATAACAAACTATTGTTATAGAAAACATATATTATAACATAACATAAAAATTGAATCCGAAAAAGCTTGACTTTTATAAAGAAGTGTTGTTATATAGGGATGGTACCTCTATGTAACAAAAAGAATTCAGTACATACATGCAAGAAGGATTTTGTATAATTTTTTTGATATTTCTCTTTTCATACTAATCAAGTCGTTTAACAAAGACGTGCAGTGCATGTATTGTTCCTTAGTCGAATCAAAACTAGAATATTAGCCTGTTCAACCAAACTTTTGAAAGGTCTGCTAATCTTGATTAATGACTAATATTGTTGATAATTCTTGTATAATCCGTAAAATTAACTCTACATACATGTCGCAATCACCAAGGTTTTACATTTATCTTTACCCATTTTAAGCAACTAATATAACAGCGTACAATTTAGCAAATCAGACTTGGTTTTCCGTTATTTTGACTTTGCTCTTTATTCAGAAATCAAAATCATGGTGATAACATAATTAGAGTATAGTTCAGAAGGAAATAACACAGTAATTTGATTCCATTTGCACGGAACTAAGTTACCAGCTAGAGGCTCAACAAGTTAACAAACTCACAGTTCCAACTTCCAAGAAAAATCTCAAAACTAATCTCAGACGGCAATTTCCATTTCAAAATCACATTTTTCTCATAGTTAAGTTCTGCTAAAAAAGAAAGTAATAAAGGATCAAGTCGAGGAGTATTGCAGCCAAATGAGTTCAAGATCTTTATCTAACCAATCCACCAGTAGAAAGATGCGAATTAGCAACTGAAAGAAGCAATATGAACACAAATCATGAGTATTGGAAGACCAAATGTAGATCCAAAACCCGTCCATTTAACCTGGGAAAGTTCTTAGCAACAAGCTATAAAATAAAGAGAGAATTTATCAGTAGCCTACAGAAGGCTACCTTTTAACCATGGAAAACTTTAGATTAAGGCAAAAAGATCCTCTACACCAGACAATTTTCATAGAAGAATTACCTTACCCAACAGAGCAAGTGAAGATGGGTAGACAAAGAAAGGATATAAGAGCTCTAGACGTTGCAAATTGAGGTAGAACGGGTTTTCGAGCAATAAAAGCTAATATGTACTTTTGTACCAAAATTTACTTCAAGACTGCGGGGTCTTTTGATCAAAAATGCTAGAAACACTTCCAGGTAAGTCACCAATTATTTGCAGTTTCTTCAATGAGACCGGGGGTTGCAGTCTTTGGCACTATAAAAACTGAGTTATCAAATAAAAAAGCAATAGGAAAATAGAAATGAAGCAGAATCACACCACGCATGTACCTTTTTTAAGACGAGAAACAAACTATCCCACATTGCCTTCATCTTTCATTCTGTATACTCTCTCTCTAAACACATGACTTGGTAGCTACTATTTCTTTAACACAACTAGAGAAGAATAAAAAAATAAAGGGTTACGAACTAGTATGACATTGAAACAAATATTCTACTCCTATAAATAACCCACTATCAAGAAAAAAACATGAACAGACCAAGCTTGTAGAACCAGTGAAACATAATACAGACAATATACGGCAATCAGAGTTGGAAACACAAACCTATATTCCAAATCAACGAAGCTTTGATCACCAAACAATCATCCACGTCCACATCATGCACAAGAAAAAGCACAGAAACAGTTTTCATTGGGAATGCAACAATTCCAGTCCAAACTAACTCTATCTCACAATTGATCTCATTGAAGTATGTGAACCACCTCATCTAAAGATTAAGTTACTAGTAGAAAGAAGACACTTTAGATATTCATTTTAAGTTAGCAATACAGCTACTCAAACGCAGGCATAATTGGTGACTTGGACCAAGCACATGCAAACATTTTTGTGGCAGTGAGACTTGAAACCAAAAACAATCACTACGCAGAATATGAAAAACAGCACCAGTTTATTCCCAGCATAGAATCCAACAAGAGACAAAAGGCCTCAATCTTTACATCAATTCAACACCCCGCATCTCGAAAGTGTCAACAAACCCAATTTCAACGGTTCAACAATACTAATTACACTACCAACTCAATTTTGGCTATACTCAACCATACCCCAATGAAAAAGAAAAGGCTAAATCGACATTGAAATTCAACAAATAGTACCATTCCCTCTTGGACTGGTATTAACCATCCAAATCATCATTAATGGCAATGCAGCTACCACTTTAAATCCGAAAAAACACATTGTTTACCTCTAGCACAACAATAACAACAACAGTACGAGCTTTGCTCACATTGCCATTCCCAAGCCTGTGGTAGACTGACAGCCAGGTTAAAACTAGATTACTTCTAGCACATAACAAGGAAATTCAACTACATCAAAGAAGTAAAATCCGCAATAATTTCACAAATTCAACTCTCCACATTTCTAAAGAATTCACAAAAACCAATTCCATCAATTTAACAATACTAGTTACACTACCCAACTCAAATTTTCCCCTAAAATTCAAACAATATTGAATCATGAAAGTTCAAACAATAGTATAATCCCCTCTGGGACTTTCTGACAGCAAAGCACCATAAGGTGAATCTTCCTGATCTTCCGGAGCTCTAAGTGCACCATGAACACACAGAATCACAATCCCAAAGCCAATTGAAACGACAACATTTGTCCAAATCTTAGCAACCAGAAGCGCAACGACAGTCACCAAACTCAGAAACCCTAACACGAACCTATCATCAACATCGAAGCCAAAAAGCTCCAATGGCTCATTACGGGAGAAGTAGAGGTAAATCCAACCGGCGAAGATGATTAGGAACAACACGAGTAAAATTGGCCGGATAATTAGGGTAATTAATAGGATAAAGAGGACGATTAGCACGTAATTACCGGCGAAATAACGGAGGTTTTTGTTGATCCGATATGTTGCATCAGAGAATGAGATTGGGAGGCTGAGGGCGGCGGTATCAATGAATAACGGCCACGGTCGAACGGTGACGGCGGCAATTGCTCCAGCGTCCGGTGGAGGAGAAGACATCGGGAAGTTTGATCTTCTTATTTTTTTCGGGTCGGAAAATTCGAAGCTGAATCGGTAAATGAGGAATATAATGTGAAGTAATTGGGTTTATAGGTGGAAGTGTGGAACCAAGATTTATAGTCTTTCTACTGCCTTTCAGTTGTACCCCAAATATATTGCTAAATATCGATTTGACCCAAACTTTCATTTGCTTCATACCCGTTGTGCTCCTGTATAGTTTTATGGGTATTCGAGTCATTCTGCGTGCATCACGACTAATTTTATGGTGTATCTATTTTACGGCATATTACCTAGCATTTTGGCTCTCCCTAGAATTTAAACCCGAAACCTCATAATTCTCGACTCACTTCTTGACCACTGACCAGTATGCCAAATGCCAATCACTAAGCTGCAAATAATAGGTATATTTATAGCTTGAATTGACTAGCATGTTTGGCCAAGCTTCTAAAATTAGCTTATTTTGAGAAGTGCTTTTCTCAAAAGTACTTTTTAAAAAATATTTTTGGTGAGAAGTAATTTGTGTTTGGCTAATTAATTTGAAAAATATTTTAAAACAGTAATTAGTGTTTGGCCAAGCTTTTGAAAACTGCTTCTAAGTGTATTTTTCTCAAAAGTGCTTCTCAGAAAAGTGCTTGTTGAGAGAATCTATTTTTTTCTGCTTCTCCAAAACTGCTTTTGTTTCTCCTCAAAAGCACTTTTTTTCCTTCCAAAAGCTTGGCCAAACACCTCAATTTTTGGCCAAAAGTGCTTTTGGTCAAAAAAAGCGCTTTTGGCCCAAGAAAAAGCTTGGCCAAACAGACTATAAATACAGAATTAATGGCATGCGCTCTTAAGAAAAAGATGGATAAGTAAATTAATGAACTAATCTAATTATTTGCACCAGAACATGGTTAAGTGACAAAGATAGAACCTGCAAAGTTGAATATATGTAGGTGAAAATAGCACGGGTTAGTTAGTTTTCGGACTGATAATTAAAAAATAGCTAGCATTTGCAAAGTCATTGAAAAATAACCTCTATTTTGCTGCAACACGAAAAGTTCCAGCATAATATAGTGGAGATTGATGCACATGTGTATGAACTTCCAGCATATTATTGTGAAACTCCAACACGGAAAATTCCAACATAATATACTGGAGATTGAAGCACTTGTGTATGAACTTCTAGGATATTATGCTGGAATATAAGTGTTTTCGTTCAGATTTATCTTTACATGAAAAGTGACTAAATTAAGAAGAGTTTTCGTAAGCTAAAAGAAGCAGAACTTGGGAGCTGAATGCATCTTTTGAATCAATCAGTTATTAGTCTCAAATATATGTCATAACAGTATCTAACTTTCTGCAGTTTATAATCATGCCCTATAATTTGATCAATATAGTAATCTGAACTACTAAAGAATATACGGAGAAAAACAAACCAAAAATACAAAGAGATAGAGAGTGACAGAGATGGTCGCGGCGGGGAGGGGGGGGTGACAGCACTGTACAGTGAGCAAATTGTCAAAAGCAGCGACGCTAACAAAAAAGAAAACATATACAAAATGTGCTCAGGATTCTCCAAACATTTTCTCCTGGATGATTTGCCCAAGTTTCGAGTACAGATCTCGCTGCTCCTCATAGCTCAGGTTCATTATTATCTGTATCATATAGAGTTTTTAAGTATATCAGCTCGAATAGAAATACATCTACAAGAAATGTACCGGACTTCATGTATAACTTGAGCCACGTACCTGATCCAAGACCATCTCAATCGACAAATTCTGAGGCGCCACAAAAGACTGATGATAGATATATGCGAAAACAGCCATCACCATCTGCATGATCATACACATAAGAAGGCACTCACTAACTAGATAATTCAGATCGCAACAAGAAAGCACTACTAACAGGCGAGAGTAGGGGGAGAAGTAAAGGATAAATCTCTCGGTCTATGGAAATACTAAGGGGTCACTTGGTCGGGAAACAAGTTATCCTGGGATAACTAATCCCGGGATTAGTTATACTGCAATTTTATCTCAACCAAATGTGAGATAAATCATTTCATTTTAATTTCGGAATTAATTATCCCGTATCCCTCGTACCAAACGAGCCCTAATAGTACTAACAAGGTATAGAGAGCCATATTTAATTTAGCTCACCTGACAATCCATTCTATCTGTGATGCCACCATGTCCGGGTATACTATCACCAAAATCCTACAGCACAGAGAGGGGGGGGGG
>ML299857.1:121233-174659 GCA_005239495.1 Nicotiana undulata | reverse complement strand
GGGGGAGCAGAAGAAGCAGTTCCATATCCCTGTTAAATTTCGTGTCAAGCTTCAGAAAGAAAAGAAAAAAAGGTACTAATGGAACAAAAACTTGTCAAAATGACCAAAAAATGTGGCCTGAAGTTGGTCCAAATGATTACTTCCCAAAGTGAACAAAAACAATTAGAAGCGGAGGGCAGGGTAGAGTCTTCAAAGAATAGCTTCAGCAGTAAAATAACATAAAACCGGCAAGTGAAAGACTACTGAAACAGAAAATCTATCCAAAATGGAAGAAATAGATTTAAGCTGTCTTACCAGAAAATTCCCTCGAAAATATTGGCTACAGTGAAAGAGGACTGAGTAAACACTACATTCAGAATCATATGAGTCCAAGCGAACTGGCCAAATTGATACTTGTACCTCTTCTTCTTCAATGTCAAAATGAACCACACAAAACCTGATTTCAAATGAGAGGGAAAACAGTAAAACTCAACCAGCGGAAAAGGTAATAATCCAGGAGTCAGTATCACAAAGTCATTCATATTATGATTAAATAAGGCAACAGTATACAGAACAATTTGTGATTTGATATGCCTTGGGTGTTGTTAAATGGAAAAGTGATTGTCGACATTGCAACGTTGAGTGAGTACTATAAAATAGCCCGTACAAACCTGCGAGATACAAGAAATAACACGTGACCATGTGATACTTGATAAATCTGCTAACAAGCTTGTATAAAAATTTGTCTGAAGTAACCGTGTTGACTAGCCTCTGGCTCAGGATGCGTCCGTATACAAACAGCATTGCTGTAAAGAAAAAGTGCCTGGAAAGAATAATATAATAAGCAAAAACAGAAAAGAGAACCTGTAAACACTAAGATACTGCGTCAATCTTGTAATATAAATACCCAAGCTTCTCAAACTACATTCTGCAGATATAGATCACTTGTGAAGGGACTCAACAGAGGCAACCGTGAGTTCAAGTGATGCAAAGGCAACAGTAGATTTGCTTATCTAGTTTCCATAGCCTGACAGCTTGGAGGTTTCAGTCTGTGTATCACAGGCCAGCTAAAATAGTCCCAAGTCCACATATGAACCAGATTAGCTAAACCAATATCAAGTAATTTCGAGAATTCCCTCTTTGTTCAAAATATACCTAACCTAGACCAGATACGAGTTCGGACCGGGTCCATCACGTGCAAGTCTTCACTTTGGACCTCACCACAGCTGGAAGCATATAATGTGGGTGACTTACTATTCAAGATAGCCATTCCGCGTGCTTCACCCAAGTTAGGCTTCATGTGCTTCACCCCTAAGGGGTCGTTTTGTATGATGTATAAGGAAAATAACTATGGTATAACATTATCCAATGTTTGGTTTATATTTTGAATCATGTATAACTAATCCTTGTATAACTTAATACACCAATCAATTTACTATTTTATACCACCAACAGCATGGAATAACTAATTTATGTATAACTTATACATTGATAAAGCACCAAAAGGACAAAATTATCCTTGTCTTTTTCCTAGAAGCCAATGAAGGCCAAGCATCCAAGGCTATAATTGTAAACAACAACAACAAACCCAGTGCAATCCCACAAGGGTATAATTGTAAAATCATTGCTATTTTATTCAAATAAATAAATAAATATTTTAAATGATATCTTCTGTATCCACTTTTAGTGCAATGAATAGAACGCCCGTGAAGAAATAGTCCATGTATTACTAATCCCTACATAACTAATCCATGCACTACAATCCATGTATACTTATCTTTGTACCAAATGATCGCAGTATAGGATGGGCTTGGCTCTGAACCTGGCTTTGGACATGCTATCCTGACCACTTTGTACTCCGATTAAGATTTTCTTTTCCAAGTGCTCTCATTGGGAAGCTGCTACACCTTTTCAATATTTGAATTTTTTGACCCGTTAAACACATCTCCCCTCCCCCTCCATTTTGTAATAACCAACGTGGAAAAGAGAATTGGCCTACAGCTATTCATCATCTTCAAGTGTACGGTGTTATGTCATAGATGCCAAACTTCCCGACATTCTGGCTGCATAGTGAAAATCTCCGACAACAACTTAGCAATGTTTTAATCAACCCAAATTGGAACCTCGAAAATCAATTCCACAACTTCTATTTCAAATCTTGCCGGGCTCCTGCCGGGCTCCTGTTGTATATCCACCAAACACATATCTTTGCCCATCTTAGATGTAACCGATGTCTAGATGCAGCATCCAACTCCAACATCCACCAGAAGAGTCACCAGTTGCTCCAAAACTTCATCGAACCAAAGATGAAGAGGTAGTCCCTAAGAGTCTAATCCAGGTGTAGTAGGAGTTCATCTCTTCCCCTAATATCCTACAACGGGACGAGGAAATAGCCGTCACAGAAGAGGAGGGCATGGATATTTGACTTTGATCGCACAATTAATAAAAATGGGAACAGAGTAGGGGCAGAACCAGTTCACTGATAGTTCCCAAGTGGCATTCACACACCTTAATATTTTCCGCTTTTAGTCTTAACGAAATTCGAACAGAAGAACATTCTGTTCATATCTGACACTTAAACTCCTACTGAAAAACTTTCATGTCTGTTAGGCTCGTCTCCTAATTTCCGAGCAAGCTGGAATATCTGATGTAACATCACCAAATACTCCATCGGGCACCTTCGAAAGAAGGATCCACTGGTTTTAGAGAATCCTCCTCGACCAAAAAACATTTCGAGTCCATTTTTACCTTCACCGTCGTGTCAGACATTTCTCCATCTTTGACACTTTAGGATAGCTTTCAGATGCAGGGATTTTGTTGGAAGGAAGATCAGCCGGATGTACCCTTCTTCAAGAACTTTTGTACATCCAAATTCAAGAAAGCTGCATTAAGGAAAACTTGGGATGATAGTCACAATTCTCATTTTCCCTTCAGTCGCAACCATTCGAAGGGATCTATCGAACTTAACGAAGCTTTAGAATAAGCAGCACTTCTATAGCTGGTCCAATTTCCTCCACCTTCTGCATAACTCTCCTGTGGCCTCAAGTTCTCAGACTGACTATACTGTATTTCAAATAATTGACAAGCTTCGCCAACAGACCTCCCAAACAATCCATATGATTCCTTTCTAGCTCAAATAAGTTCCTTTCTCCATTCTGAAATTTGTGTTTAGTTTCAATTCAATCACCTTTCACACCACTATCTACTAGTTTTAAATTATAGGACGATTAAGTTGAAACGGAACCTTTCGCGGCCTTCCCCGAACTTCAGATCGACTTCTCAAAAAGTTCACTCTTTCGGTTAATTTAAGTTTCAAATATTCACCAACTAGCTATCATCCTACAATACAACATTGGTTCTCGGCCAACAATACATCTGGGAAGCACAAATTTATCAATATCTTGAATGGAGTTCTCCAGAAGATGGACAAAAATTGGCAAACTAGAAACAGCAGTATATATCTTTAGGGGGAAGAGCCACTCTTAAATAGTGTTCCTGGTGCTCTTCAAACCAGCAGCATGTTCCTCTTTCAAGCATTGGTGTCAATCTTAACGTGCATTCACAAGATGAGAAGAGATATCCCATGGAACAGAGCAAACAGGACAATTCTCGATTGCCGGGAAAATGCTATCAGAAACAGGAAGAACGGGGGTCTTGGGATTAAGAACTTGAAGTCCCATAATGAAAGTCTTCTTTTAAAATGGTATTGGAGATTCAAAAAGGATGAGAACGTATGGGGAAGATTATTGGCTGAAAAGCTCACTTTGGGTAATCCTCGGTTCACCAAAGAATCAACCAAACCTCATGGAATTTGGAAGCATATGCATTCTTATGGAGGCAAATTCACTGAAAATTATGATTTTCTACTTGGAAATGGCAGGAAATTTAGATTTTGAGAGGATGCTTGGTTGAGTCTCTCATCTCTCAAAGCACAGTTTTCATGATATCTATAGTATTTCTTCTCTTCACAACACCATGATAGCTTATTTTTCCACTTCACTAGGATTATCTTTTCTTCCGAAGGAACTTAAGTGATTAGGAAGTATAAAGGACATGTGATTTGTTAACATTGATCAGCAACTTCGCTCTAGATCAACATTCCTTCATTTGAAGAGGACAGACAAACGGTCTTTTTACTGTGAGATCTTGTTACATACTCTTGATTTCTCACGACAAGAGTGGTACTTTTCCATCACAGAATGACTCGCGTAATGCCCCTCTGGAAGTCTCCTGTTTCTCTTGGCCAGCAGCTAGGGAGGCATGCCTCACCCAGACCAACCTCCAAAAGAGGCTTTCAGATTTGCAGTCAATGTCCTTTATATGAAAACCTCTCTGAAGATGTTATTCGCCTTTTTCTTCAATGCAAACTCACTTTTCAGTAAAATACATGGCCTTTAGAAGAAGTCCAATGGCAAAAGATAATTTATCAGGAAAGTAAAATACAAGAATGATATTGCTCACCAATTTAATAGCCTGAAACCAGGAAGCTGCTTGTCTTCATGCGCTTTTCTAAGTAGATTGAACAACTCTTTTGCCATAAAGATTTGTATTACTACTACCATGGCCCAAATATAAAGATGCCCCATGTAAATGATGAAAGCAAAACCACCAATCATCCAGAGAGTTGAATATAGACGGATCAACATTGACCTATACTTGCTCCGATCGTCAACAAGCAAATGGGCTCCATTTGCTTTGGTAACCTCCTGAGGAACCTGAAATTTCAGGAAGAGGGAGAAAAAGAACTTCAGCAACAACTTCAGACACGTAGCATCTACACGATTCCGAAAACCAAAATCTAGCATTTTCTAGTCACAAAATTGAATAAGCAATAAATAATAGGAGTATTACTTATCCAAAAAAATTAAGGAATCCCCCCTTTTCCATTTAATATGACAAGACATTCCAAATTGTTTCACACCATCATACTGATAATGGTATTCTGCCATCGATACCACTTTCACAATCTTCAAGAGTTGAAACATATTTAATTATTCAAATTTTAAATGTTAATGTGATGTTTTCCTATCAAACAACTTTTTTTTTTATGACCGAGAAATCTGCCTGGAGCTGACCCTTAGCCTACGAAACTCGGGATGACGGACCTGCCCCTCTACCTGTCTCCACTTAAATACCTGAGTTAGTTCCCTAAGTGCGGGGATCGAACCTGACTATTTTGAACCGCTACTTCATTAATTTTTTTCACTACCACTAATACAATACAAAAATCAAATTAACATCTTAAACTATATATTCGGTCCATACCATCATATAAGATGGAATACACTGCTTTTGTCAAAAGGCACATTAACTCTCAATGTCATTCCGTTATTCATCTACACTCTTTCATTCATAAATTTAACTGATTAAAACCGACTAAGAGCAACCAGGAAAAAAAAATAGAAATGCAGCCAGTCACCAAAAACACTGAAACAAAAGGAAAGTCACCTCATTTGATCCTCTGCGACGACGTAGTCGTGGTGTTCCTGGGGCACCAGAATTACTATCCTTTTGCATTACTTCAATATCAAATCCTTACTCCACTACTAATGCATGAATACTTACAGCCACCTAGAAAATTTCAAAAATAAATAATAAGAAGCTAATGTAGCTAGAAATAGCCAAAATCATGGAATTTAACAGAGAATATTACTATTCATATAGATTTATGATACACATAAAACTCAAAGATACAAATACATACAACATAATTTCAGTAACACCATTTCAGTAAGCATTGCCATCTTATGAAAACTGAAAAGTTCAAACCTTTATAAACCCCACATAAGAAATTCAACTAAAAATTGCAATAACTCATAACCCTAATCAAGAAAAGTAGAAAAAAAAACTTCAAACATAGCAAAAAAAATTGTATCTTGATTATAAAAAAAAAAAAACTAACAATTTTTACAGTTCCAATCAAGAAATAACAACAAAATACTATTTTGCTAAAAGGGTCTTCTTCAATAAACGAAACAAACTTAAATTCTTTAAAATAAATAAGTTCAAAAATAATAAACAGACAGTGGAAAAATAGCACAGACAATTAAAATTTAAACATATTGAGAAATTAAAGAGAATATACCTGTGTTTGTGGGAGCAAAAATATGAACTTTCTAAGTTATGGCTTTGTTTTTTGGTTAAATTTGGAGGGTAAATTTTTTGGAGTAATAACAGGAGAATTGAAATTTAGATTTTTGATAAATATAGAACAAGCTCTTGAATTTTCCAGATTATATGGGGCTTATAAAAACTATACTCTGTACTTAACAATAATTAAAAGATAAATAAATACCAAAAATATAAGTCCAAGAGTAGTGCCATCACGTCTTTATTCTCATGCGTTCGATAAAAACAAAAAAAGAATTTAATAGGAACATAAACTATTTTTATTTCCTTTTTTAAAAAAAGGCTCAAGGAACTGAAGAGTTTATTTATGTATAATTTATGTAATTTCAAGCTAAATTTCAGATTTTCAGGAATACCCAATAGTTAAATCAAGAATATGCCTAAATATCTAAGTTAATTAATATTTTTTTCGGTCCAAAATAAGTGATTTTTTTTTTGTTATTTTTACATATATTAAGAAATTTATTTTTAAACATTAATTAGCAAGAAAGTTGACTATGTTAACATTTACTGTCAAACATTCTAACATTATTTACTCCAACGGCAATGTAGAAAAAAATAATTAACTCATTCTTAAGATTTGAAAAAATCATTTATTTTGGACCATAAAAAAAAGTCAAAAATCACTTGTTGTGGACCGGATGGAGCAGTAAATATGTGATTAAGAATTAATGAGTCATTTGTTTAATATGCCAAAATTTAATAATAGAAAACATCATGGGGCAGAAATGTCAACATAAATACATAATATCTATCTGGAGCAATGAGTTAATGATAAACACTTGTCACTTTAGGAGCTTTTGCTTGCTAAAATTCCAGCTAAACCAATAATAGAAGGATGTGCATTTTTTACTTTTTATTTTTTATTTTGCATTATATTTCTTTCCTTATCCTCTCTTTTCTATTTCCTTCTTATTTGTATTCATTTCTTTCTTCCTTTCTTTTTTAGTGGTTTGTCATAGGAAAATGCCTTTAAAGCTTTTTCTAAAAGCTTCATTTTGAAAAGCTTTTAAAGCTTGTTTGCATGGTTGTTGCCTATTGTGTTGTATCGTGTTGTTACTTTAAATATAATATTTATTTTGATTGTTACTTAGATTTTATTGTATCGTATCGTTAAATACATCGTTACGTAATGACGAAAAGTATCACTTTATGGAACGACGGATATGGTGTGACGGCATTGTTATCTTGTTTTTTCTCTCTTCTTGTCATTCTTTATGATTGAATAATCATATTTATCCTTTACCATGCTTTTTTATATAATAATCTTACTACGTATCTTATTTTTCCTTAGTTGTATTGCAAGTTTATTCTTCATATTATTGGTGTGTGACATTATGAAACGATGGCAAATAATACAATATATCCAAGCATTACATTTATTAAATAATATAATACAGTTACGATACATTATGAAACGACACGTAACAAACAAACCAAACAAGTTGTTAGAATAAGGTTAATAGCTCTTTTAGATGGCAATGGCATCTACCTTTCTCTGTGGCAAAGATAAGCATAAATTTCATAGTTGAAGTAGTTCACTCAATATGACTAAGAGCCCGTTTGGACATCTTTTTTTTTTCTTTTTTCCAAAAAAACATATTTTTTTCGAAATCAATATTTGTTCATAAAATTTTTAATTTTCACTTGAAGATGCATTTTGGAAATTTTCAAAAATTTGAAAAACTCCAAAAAACTGTTTTTCAAAATTTTCACGCAAATCACTCACTAAACTTCAAAAACAACGCAAACTGAATTTTATGTCCAAACATAACTCTTTCAAATACCATTTTCACCATTTTTTGGTATTTTACAATTCTTATGTCCAAACGCCTACTAAAATAGCACTAAAAGAAGAGGGAAAGCTCAGTTTTCAGTTATTTTACTCCAAATGCATTAGATGTTTTCACTTGATAATGTTATCAACTTTTAAAACTTCACATTGTCAATGATTCCTTTATGCTTTTTAGAGGCTATGCTCTGCCATAAACACAAGTTTAGAATCTTGTAAAGGAAAGGAAAACAGAAGATGCTGGTGTGGCACTTCACGTGCAAAAAAGAATATATATATATATATAACAATACTTCACTATAAAAGCCAAGCTTTTCCGGAACCAATATTTATATTATGTTATAATATATGTTCTCTATAACAACACTTCGCTATAACATCTAAAAATACTCAGAACAAACGAGGTTGTTATAAAAAGATATATATATATATATATATATATATATATATATATATATATATATATATATATATAGTCAGAGCTCTCTATAACAGCATCCCTATATAACAACACATCACTATAAAAGCCAAGCTTTTCCGGAACTAATATTTATGTTATGTTATAATATATTTTCTCTATAACAACACTTCACTTTAACATCCAAAAATACTCGGAACAAACGAGGTTGTTATAGAGAGGTTTGACTATATATATATATAAAAAAATCATTAAGGTACAGCCAAAAAGAGAAAATAATATGCTCCTAAGAGATATAAATACTTCCAAGATATCATTCTTTTGTTATGGTATCTCAACCATTTTCATTTTTCCAACACATTCTCACCAAAAGCTGTAACACTACCATTTACAATTATAATCTTACTGATAACTCATTCACCTCTAATAAGTAAAATCAACCTATACAAAGTTTCTTGTTTTCCTATTTTGATGTGGTAAGAGAAACTACTCTAACAATGCACTTTTATCTTTTTTCTTTACTATAAAGAAATTTACAGCTCTAAACCATCTAATCCATTCAGTGAAATTGGCCCAAGGCAATCACCTTCTATGCTTGCAAGAATGTTGAAATCCCTAGCAACAGCTCCATTGTTCCATCTCACAGCAAACACAACAAATCGGACAGCCACTTCGTTTTCAATCCTCGAGTGATCATCACATAAGAAGAATGGTTTCTCACCCGAAACATAGTTGTAATTTGGCATCTTTCGAACGCTGAGATAAACAAACTTCATAGGTCCGCATTTCAGAAAGACTCCGTTGCTGACAACCTTGATGACAATACCAACCAAGACTTCCCCAGTTTTTGGTAAGAAGGAATGAAAACAGAAGGTTACTGGGAAAATGATGTACTCGGATAACTCCAACTTTCCATTGCCTATTTTTTCTTGGTACATCTTTCCGTTGCCTATGCTCTTCACTTTTGTTATTCTGAGAAAGTATCCGCAATCTTCTGTAACTCTCACACAAGCTAGGTGGTCCAAAAGATGCTTGATGACAACACTTCCCGGGACTTGTCTACTTTCTTTTATATCTTTCATCGGAACTACCACATAGAAGAGAATTTCAAGGTCGCACAGCATTGAGTCCCTACATTTCAAACACAAAATAAGATAACTAGGACAGAGAACAATGCTACAATAAATCAGCCACATTCTCTTGCCATTTTCCCTTTTTATTCTGCTGTAAACATTTTGTGGGCGCACCAAACAGAATCATAATGTACAATGATGTCAATGGCCAGAGGCACGGGGAAGAGATCATGCCGCCTACAGCAAAATGAGTCGCAACAAAGATAAGTAAAATTTATCGATATCTGTAAGCCCGAATCAATAAATGCACCACACATGGCTATTAAAATTTAAAAATAATATAAAGAGTGACAAAAGGCCGCAGATATACAACAGCTAATAGACAGAAGGGAAATGCAAGACCAACAGATAGAGTTGTCTACTGCATAACCCAATGCCTTAATCGTGTAATTTGAATAATCAACAATTACCTAAGTTGACACCCTAGTTAACTAAAACAATGAGAACAACTATTATTAAAATGAAACAAAACAGCTATAGAGGAAAACAAGCAAATTGATAGGATAATTTGGCGTGTGGAAGAGGAGCTCTTTTTGTCTTTTCGTCTTCTTGAGCCGAGGATTTATCGGAAACAACATCTAGGTAAGGTCAGCGTACACACTACCCTCCACAGACTCCACTTGTGGGACTATATTGGGTTGTTGTTGTTGTTGAAAGTAGAAGGAGCAGCCCTAAGACCATCTACCATTCACAACAAGATTGGCATCTACCCTGGGGTAGGGAGTGAGTGGCAACCCTATGTAGAAAAAAACACATTTAGGAGATACAGAACTGTAAATTGCAAATAGTGGTGGTAAACGGGCGGGGGCGGGGTGGATATGGGCGGTGCGAAAATGGGTAATACAAAAATGGACAAAATAATCCGACCCGACACATATTTAATACGGATAAAAAACGGATTAACCAGCGGATAATATGGATATTATCCATGACTTCTTGGATATGATCACTTTTGGGAGAATTCTCAGTCTCCCAAACTTGAGTAACCTCCAATTTGAGACTTTAAAAATGTAAAAATTAAACACATTGGTTATCCATTTTCTAAGTGGATAATATGATTCTTATCCATATTTGACCCGTTTTTAAATAGTTCATTATCCAACCCATTTTTTAATGGATAATATGGGTGGATAAGTGTTTTCTTTTAACCATTTTGCCACCACTAATAGAAAATAAGATAGAGGAAATATCTAACTGTCGAATAAGAATCTTGCATGATCGACACGACATTCATCCAACCAGCATGCTCAAGAGAGGCTTCAAACAGGAGCTTACTTGAAGACAGTGGGAGTCTGCTCAATAGAGATTGGGAATGTAAAATACAGCATGGTTGGAGCTAAGCAAATTAAGCAGCAGCGGCCTGGATAACTTAGCTAGTGAGTCAAGCAGAAAATCCGGTTTCTACCTCAAGGGATCTTTCGGAAATCCTAAAGTCTTCAGTGTAACTATTACCAGATTCTAGGTCTTTTGGACGTCACAAGCTAACTAGAATAAAGAAAAAATGCTACCACTGGTTTCATGTTTCACCAACATATAAAATGGCCGAAAATGATTGTTCTGCCCTATCACGTCTTAGTTTTAAATTCTTGAGAACGCTAACTTGGAAAAAAAATTCAAGAAAGTTCAGATCTCCACTAACATACGAAGCAGTTACATACTTTTTTTTATAAGGAAAGTATTTATATACTTTCTTTGTATTCATTTGATTTAAAATTTTCTTGCCTCCTCAACAGTTTTATGAGAAGGTTGGAAGCTTTTGGGACAATAAGACCGAAATTTTTAAACGTTGAGACATATCTGAATCTGATACAATTTAGGTTATTTAAGCATCACGGCATCAAACTATACCTTGAGAGATCAAATTCATCTACTTCAGCTCTTACAATTATAAGAAAGGACACAATTAAACAGAAAAAGAAAAGCAGCTGACATGATATCCATCATTAAGCATTACATCTCTTAGCAAATACTCATCCAAATTAAGAAGAAAAGAGAACGCAATAAAGGATTGTGCTTTATTTCCTCTTTTGATTTTTATTTTCTTTTCTATTTTAAGGTATCAGTGTAACAAGATACTTGTTCCTACAACCTATCCATAAGAACTAAAAGAAAAACCAAAATCAGTCTATTTCAAGATTTGGCCAAATTTGGATGAAACGTGATAAAACTTCTCCGGTGACGTTGAATAGGATTGCAAATAATTCTAGCCTGGCAAATTTCCCCGACTCTCTATAGTCTTATATATTTTCCTTACCGAAACTTCTTAATGAAGCCCGCCATGAACTATGTAGATTCAAGCTATAATTATCACTCAACGAGACTCACATTCAACATAATGAATTTCACTTTTTCTTAAGGAAAAAAATGCACTTAATAATCTGAGGTCTGAACCATCCAAATAAAGACCTCAAATATTAACAGCAAACAAATAGGGCCTTAAGTTTACCTACAAGATTCAAAGATCATGAGATGTAGATGCAGAGCCAGAGCCAGGATTTGAAGCTTATGGATGTAGAATTCTAACCCCTTTTAAGTTATTGCATTCTAAATTAATAATTTATACATATTAAACGTATTTCTTAAGAAATACAGAATTTAGACCAAAGTTGTTGGGTCCGACCGAACTCATATTTTGTTCTCTAGCTCCGCCCCTGATTACATGTGTCTAGCACAATCCCGTAAGGTCAGGGGTGGAGGTAGAATGCCGGCAGCGGGTTCAGCCGCACCAAGTAACTTTAATTCGAACTCTGTATTTATCTTATAAAATTCATTAAATATGTATAAATTATTAATTTAGAATCCTGAGCCCATAAGCTTAAAATCCTAGCTCCGCCTCGTAGTAAGGTACTACATTTGCCATTGAATCAAATCCCAAGAGGCATACATCCATAGAAAAAACTCATAAAAGAGTACACCAACAGCCTCATCAATCCACGTAGTTCAAGATTCACCCATTAAAACCTTCTAAAGAGAAGCAAAACCCATAGTTACAAAAGCACATCATTTCAAATTGAAGATTAAAAAAAAAAAAACAGAAAACCCATCATGTAAAAGCGACAAAAAAATAAACAAAAAACTTTCAGAACTGATGTTAAGTAAAATGACCCAACAAAAATCTCCTATTTTTACTGATCTAATGTGAAAAGGGTCATATAACTAAAATAGCATTTCTATTTTTTACTGATCTCCTACAGTAACATTTGTAAATCGACAACAAAATCCAATCTCTCAAAAATTACAGAAGATGTAATCACTGAAAAACCAAAGATTAGTATATGAATTCTTACCCAGAAAGAAAAAATTTAGCAGTTGCTTTTTTGGGAGCTTTACGACGAAGAACTATTGAAACAATTTATGAAAATTGGGAATTGGGATGATTGGCTTACTGGGTACTGCCCATTTTTCTGCCACTTCCCCGAAGTTGCAAACTTTGTAACCTCTTCCTATTTTCAAATATCATGTTTTTTTGGGAGCCAAAAGCACTTTTTTGGAAATATAAACTTTTTCTATATTTATAGTCCGTTTGGCTAAGCTTATAAGCTGGTTAAATTGACTTGTAAACATTATTTGATTTATTTACGCGTTTGATAAAATTAGAAGTGCTTATAAGCGCCAAAAATAAGTCAAAAGTCATAAGTTGGTCACACTCAACTTATTAAATTTCAACTTATAAGTCATTTATGTTTGACCAAAATATTTACTATTGTATCCCTAAAATACTTCTTTTTAAAACAAAATTCTTCATATAGTTTTATTCTATCCCGGTTCTTCAATACACATAAAGTGCTTGTTTCTTCTCTACAAACACTGTGTGCATTATTTAAGTTTTTTTTTCTTAACTTTTGTTAATTTATACTCCACTACTTTTAATTTATAATTGTATACTTATCATAACATAAATTATATTTATAAAAAAAGATCTTATTTAATTATTTTTATAATTAAATAACATGATAATAGGTAGAATCTACGTAGAATCTAAAATTTTAAAGAAAAATAACGTTTTTAGTGTAAATTGTTATAAGGTCATTTAAGTCTTTTTAACATAAAAAGAGTTTATCAGCACTTCTTAATCAAACAGTTTCAGCCGTTTATTATTAATTTCAACACTTTATTTAAACACATAACTGCTTATTTTTTAAATCAGCTTCAGCACTTAAAAGTGTTTTTCAACACCTATAGCTTATCAGTTACTCTAAATCAGTTAAGCCAAACTGGCTCTTAGGCACTAAGCTTTTTAGAAAAGTAGTAGAAGCAGTTTGTCTGTTCTAATGTATCCCCTTTGGCCATACATTTTTTCAATTTTTTTTGGCAAATGCCTAGGGGTGTTTATGGATATTTAAAAACCGACTAAAATCGATCGAATTGTATTGTACTGAACGGTATATTTTTTATTTTATAAAATAAATCAGAAAAATATCGAATCGTACCGAATAAATTTTACAGGTGAAAAATATATTTATATAGCAAGTTTAAAAATAATAAAGCATTAAATTTTTCTTTGCACCTTGGAATTATGAAAACGGTTACAAGGCAACGAGTAATTTAACTCAAAATATTAATTCCTAAAACCTATTATGTTACTTCTACTTAAACTAGATTATTTCAAGCATCTTCATTAGCAAGACACAAAGTATTTTAGTGTCATTATCGCTCTTTTATTATTGTTGATTATCGTATCTCGGTGCTACATTATTATTCCGCTTTTATTACCGTGAATATTATTTCTATGGGGGGGCTTATTCCCACAACTGGTATCAGAACACAGGTTCTGCTCGTTCACAGAAATACTATTTACTGTCGGTAGTACTATATTCGGTAAAAAATAAAAATGTCCGGAGTAAAGTACGAGGTAGCAAAATTCAACGGAGATAGTCGTTTCTCAACATGGCAAAGAAAGATGAGGGATCTGCTCATTCAACAGAAATTACACAAGGTACTAGATGTTGATGCCAAAAAGCCTGATACCATGACAACTGAGGATTGGGCTGACTTGGATGAAAGAGCTGCTAGTGCAATCAGGTTGCACTTATCAGATGATGTGGTAAATAACATCATTGATGAAGATACTGCATGTGGTATTTGGACAAGGTTGAAAAGCCTATATATGTCCAAAACGATGACAAATAAATTGTACCTGAAGAAGCAGTTATACGCCCTACACATGGGTGAAGGTACGAATTTTTTGTCACATTTAAATGTGTTTAACGGACTAATCACACAGCTTGCCAGAGTGAAAATCGAGGAAGAAGATAAAGCCATTTTGCTATTGAACTCGTTGCCATCTTCATACGATAATCTGGCAACAACCATCCTGCACGGTAAGACTACCATTGAGTTGAAAGATGTCACATCGGCTCTTCTACTCAATGAGAAGATGAAAAAGAAGCTTGAAAATCAAGGACAAGCTCTCATCACAGAAGGCAGAGGCAGGAGTTATCAAAGGAGTTCGAGCAACTATGGTAGATCCGGAGGTCGTGGGAAGTTCAAGAACCGATCCAAATCAAAAGCCAGAAATTGCTACAATTGCGATCAACCAGGTCACTTCAAAAGAGATTGCCCAAATCTAAGGAAGGGCAAAGGTGAAACCAGTGGCCAGAAGAATGACGACAACACAACCGCCGTGGTGCAAAATAATGATAATGTTGTTCTCTTCATAAATGGCGAAGAGGAATGCATGCATTTGGCAGGTCCAGAGTCGGAATGGGTGGTTGACACAACAACATCTTACTATGCCACACCGGTAAGAGATCTTTTTTACAGATATGTAGCAAGTGATTTCGGCACTATGAGAATGGGTAACACAAGTTACTCAAGATTGGGAGTATTGGTGACATTTGTATCAAGGCAAATGTCGGATGCACATTGGTTCTAAAAGACGTGCGGCATGTACCTGATTTGCGGATGAACTTGATCTCGGAATTGCTTTAGACCGAGATGGATACGAGAACTATTTTGCAAATCAAAAGTGGAGACTCACCAAGGGATCATTGGTGATTACAAAGGGAGTTGCTCGTGGACTTAATTCACCTTCAAGATAAATTTTGAACCGTTAAAAAATAGATTTCTATGGCGTAGGTAGCTTCCAGGATACAGGTTCGGCAGAATCCAACAGTTTTGAAATTCTTTAAATATGTACAAATTTTAGTTTTAACTCAGCTACTAGCACTTAAGGTCGTCGTCCTAGAATTCAGAACTCATAAAGCTTAAATCTTGAATCTGTTGTACTACATTTGCCATAGAAAATTCTCATAACGAAAAGATTCACATCACTCCACGTAAATCAAGACTCAACCATTAAACCTTCTAAAGAGAAGCAAAACCCAAGAGCAAATCGTTGTAAATGGAAGAAAAAACGGAGACCCATCAATCAAAAGCCAACAAAAAATCAACAGAAAACTACAGAAGATGGATTTATTGAAGGAAAAAAAAACAAATTATTAGTTTGAAATTCTTACCCAGAAAGAAGAAAACTTTGCACTGGTTTTTTTTTTGGGAGCTACTGTGGATTCTTACCCATTTCTCTGCATCTTTTGTAAACTCTTTCTATTTTCAAAGGAATGTCATGTTTTGCCAAATATTTGGGAGCCAGAAGCATTTTTTTGTTTTTCAAAATAGCAGAGATCTTATAGTCCAAATCAAAAAGCAGTTTTTTCCTTTCAAAAATGTATTTTTTTCAAAATTGAAGAAAAAAATATATTTTTGAGTAGAAACCATTTTGGCGTAGGAGATTCGACAAAATCTAAATTTTAAGATTCGGGGGTGCGGATCCGAATACGGATACGAATGCGGGGATTCAGCTAATAAAAAATAGATTTATAAAATTATTATAAATTTTGAGAGATATTTTGTGAAAAACTTACATTAATATTATACAATTCAATTTCATTCTCCAAGATGGACGTTATTCTTTCATTGTTCTAGATATGTTTTATTTTTTATTTTGAGAAATCATAATCTCGATTTTTCTCCCAAATTTGTCGATGGACTCCGATCAAAGTATCTGAAGTCATTTGACCGTATCCGGGACGTATCCCGTACTCGTATCCATATCCGTCCTGTATCCGGACAGGGATAACACTAAAATCTAAGAATCCGCACAACTTAAACGGAAACTGTTTCTCTCCAAAATTGCTTTTAAAGAAAATACTTCTTAAAATAAGCTAATTTTTAAAAAAATTGCCAAACAAGCTACATGTTTGGCCAATCTTTAGAACAATACTTTCCCTCCTTCCACTCATGTGAAGCGATATATATATATATATATATATATATATATATATATATATATATATATATATATATATATATATATATATATATATATATATATATATATATATATATATATATATATATATATATGTGTGTGATGTACATTACAAATATGATATTTGTATACATATTAAAAATAACATTACAAATATGATATTTGTATACATATTAAAAATAAACTATTATAAACTTCATAGTTATAATCATACAAATATTTTATAACTCATTTTAGAATAAATTTGATTTTTTGTTCTTTTCTTAAATTTTGTAACCAATTAGATAAAATCACATGAAATAAAACGTATGGAGTAATATGAGTTGCTTTGTGACGTACGGAATAAGCTACAAATTATAGTAGGATTACAAAATTAGAAATTTTAGATAAAAGTATCATTATATTATAATATTTTGATTCAAAAGAAAAATCAATCTTTAAAGTTATTCCTTCTTCTTCTTTTACCATGGTTTTCCTTCACTATCTCACCAACTCTTTATACACGTAAATCTCAAATAGAAGATGACATACTATTAATTAAATAAAATTGAAAAATTAATTCAAATCTCTAAATAGTAAATACTAAGATCAATTTTTAAAATAATAGTATTATCTATACATGATTTTTTTCGTAACATAACGCTTAGAAACAGTCTGTTTTTGTAAGAATATTAATCAAACACAAATCGCGTTTCTAATAAACAAAAAAAAAATAATACAGTATCTAATAATTTGGCCAAAAACAAACCGCTCAAAAAACTCATGTTTATTGAATTTTAATTCAATTTACTTATGAAGAAAAAGGCCCCAAAAACCACAAAAAAGGAAACACAAAAGTAATAAAATCTTATTTATCACAGCCAGTTAAAAAGAAAAGGGAAAAAAGAAATTAAGTCAGAACAAACATCTGCAAATTATTGAGATAGATATTCTTTGAAAGAGTGAACAAACCCCACCCAAAACCCTCACATTCTCACTCTGGTTTTCTTTGTTTCTCAATCTTTTCACATATAGATACATGTTAATGTATTATATATGTGTTTTTCATGCATAAAATTTGAGTATGGCTCTGGTCCCTAGCCACCAATTGTATCCAAGAACCACAAGGCTATCATTCCTCAGGTACAATTCAATTATTCCTTTCAAGAAACCAAATTTTCATACACCCAATGATAATATTGTCAATCAAGATTGCATTTTTAAGAAAACCCCACCAAAAAGATCAAATTTTGTGCTGAAAAATAAGTCCAAAACATGTAATTTGTCTACTAAAGCTAGTGCTTCTAATTTGTGTAGTTCTTGGTTAGGTAAATGGAATGAAACCCATAATGAAATTAAGCTAAAAAAGCCTCAAATTGTACTTAGTTATAGGAATAATGGAGATACATCTGGTTCTGATTGTGAAGAAAGTAGTAGTGGTGGTAGTAGTACAATGGACAGAATTGTTGAGAAGTTGAAGAAATTTGGGTATGTTGATGAGGCTAAAGAGAAGGGTAAAAAGGTAATTAGAGATGTTGAAAAAGGGTCTATTGAGGATATATTTTTTGTTGAAGAAGGAATATTGCCAAATGTAAGAGGTGGGTTTTCGGAGGAATCTCCGTTCGGGGATGAGAATGTGTTTGTTAAAGATGGTGTGGTTAAATTTCCATGGGAAAAGCCATTGGTGAAAGAAGAAGAGGGGATTAATTCGATGAGCAGTAGGAGTAGAACTCATTTGGCTGAGCTGACACTTCCTGCTTCTGAGCTCAGAAGGTTGACAAATTTGGCTCTTAGGATAAAGAATAAGACGAAGATTAGCGGTGCTGGTGTTACGCAACAGGTTGTGGAAACCATTCGCGAGAAGTGGAACACATCGGAGGTTGTCCGGTTGAAAGTTGAAGGTGCCCCAGCACTAAATATGAAAAGAATGCATGAGATTCTAGAGGTTAGCCAACAGAGCTTTTTATTGAATGTTTCCTTGTATACCTCTGCTTAGTGTTTATTTGCTTCAGTCTGTGAATCTTTTTTTATTTTTGGGTGTGTGTCTGCTCCTTTTGAGCATTTGAGCATTTAACTCATGTTTCCTGTCCTAAATGAAGCGTAAAATCATGTATGTAAGTGGAGCACAAAGTTCCACTGTGTTTTCGTGGTAATGGGAGTTGAAAAATTTATACCTGTCTGCGTCGTGGTTAAGCAAATTGGTGAGAATGCTTTTTGGTTTTCCGGTAAAAGGGAAAGAAATTGGTTCGAGTGATTTTTGAGTTGTTGGTGTACATTTCAACCATATGGAGTCAGGCTATACTGTTGTAGCCCATTAAACAGTGGTCTTTAAGTTGATTGAATTATCTTGTACCGACTATTCGACTTTGCTTTGTCATAGTCTTTTATCTTGTATTGATTTTCCTTAGAGCGACATGTATAGAAGAATTCTTGATAGAGCCTTTATATAGATGGCTATCTCTTGAAATTTGCTGCATCTTTAAGATAAAAGCGCTCGAGTGTATATTGACATACTAGTTTTTGGACACGCGCGTTGCGCGTGTATCCATATCAAGTAGTATAAAATTTTAAAAATAATATATATATATTTGAGTCATAAAATAAAAATTCAAGGAAAAATTATAAGCACTATTAATATGGATCCTATTTAGCTAAATATATAAAGGAAGATGGTAGAGATGAGTGATGGATCCCAAAATACCCACAGCTAATAATCTATCCACATTGCAATTGCAACTTAGACTCCAACTGCTAGAGCATGTTATTCTTGAAATATAACCTTGTGTATAAATGCTAGAATTTCTTCAGAATTTTAGAAATTCTTGAAATGTTAACAAATGGAGATAATAAAACAAATGATTTCAGTTTGTAATATAAACAAGTTGCAACAAATAAGCAAAACAATTGCTGATGCATTCTGAAAGTTAGCACACGTTCAAAGTCATGAATACATGTGACAAAGATCCTTTAAAACTTTACACAGGAAGATAGTAGCACAAGGCTTCAATAATATAATAGACCATGAGAACAATTCAAAATTGAAATGACAACAATTACAAAAAAGGAGAAAAACGACAGTGAGCAATTTGAATGCAAGCTGCCAAACTTAAGCCTGCAAGTTGTTAATCTGAAGGAAAGATATAAATAAAAAGTTTTATACCCTACAAATCTACTATATTGGAGATGCCAATCCATTTACGATGTTAATAAAGGTTTAATTATTGTTGAGGAGAACTCTATGGCCACTTATCGTCGTCTCCGTGCACATATCTAATCACTGACAAAAGAAACTTTCAATTTACCAAGGCATCTATCTCTAAAAAAAAGTATTTATAGGCCAAGAATCACATCTAAAGTAATCTAAGAAATTACACAGTCAAGCTTTAGGAAATGAAAAGTTAAATAACGTACACGCTTTACATACATCCCCATCAAAATAACACTAATTGAACAACTATTAATGCAATTAATTAGTCTCTTCATTTTTTTCTTACGTAGTCACATTCAGATTACATAACTAAATTGCTAATTATATTTTGGTGCGTATATCTACAAATTAAGTAGTTTAAAGAATAAATAATGATAGCTAAGGAGAAAGATTTTGAGTGAAGGGTAATTTGGTCAATTAGCTTTTGAAGGATATTTTGGTAAAATAACTTCACCTAAAAGTCTTCACACTTATAATATAGTATGATTAACGGTCTCTTGATGAGCGAAGAGCTTAATTTTGAAGCATATGGTTTCGTATAATTCACAATGACTGTTGGTATCTTTCATTAGCTTTTAGCTTTTTTCCGATTCATGTTTTCATGCTATTCAGAGGAAAACTGGTGGACTGGTGATTTGGAGATCTGGCACTTCTGTGGCTCTTTACAGAGGGGTCAGTTATGAGACTCCTTCTGAGCGAATGAAGAAGAGGATAATGAGAAATGAGATTCGTCGTAAGAACTCTCCAATAGTTGATGATGAAAGTAATCAAAATCCTTCAGAAAGCAGTCCTCACAATGATGTGAATCCACTCCGACCAGAATCTGCAAATACTTCTGAAGAGAATGGAAATATCGTTAGACAACCAGAAGTGAACTATGAAGATGAAGTAGACAAATTGCTAGATGGCCTGGGGCCTAGGTATACAGATTGGCCGGGAGCCGAGCCACTTCCTGTAGATGCAGATTTACTTCCAGGTATAGTCCCCGGATATCAACCTCCATACAGACTTCTCCCTTACGGGGTGAGATCTACTCTTGGGACGAAGGAGGCAACCGCTTTAAGAAGGCTTGCCAGAATTCTACCTCCACATTTTGCTTTAGGTAGGCAACGCTGCACTTATCAAAGTCTTTTGGCTGTCTCGAAATATGCTCTTAATATTATGTAATTCAAGTATTCAGGTAGAAGCAGGCAGCATCAAGGTTTGGCGTCAGCGATGATTAAGTTGTGGCAAAGAAGTTCAATTTCAAAGATTGCTATAAAACGTGGCGTCCAGCTTACTACAAGTGAGAGAATGGCTGAAGATATTAAGGTAATAAAAGAGTGTTTTGGTGTACTTCTGAATGCAATCAACAAAAAAGTGGTTTACTTTCAAGTTGCACTTGTTTGGTCCAACAGGTCTTACGAACAGCTATTGATTCAAACACAAGCCAGAATATCATTACAACCGAAAGGCAAATGAATGGGGAAAAAAAAGACCTAAAATACACATAGAATGAATGAATTATGCAATTTACCTAAATCTCAATGTCTCAAAAGTACATATCGCAAAAGTATTGTCTCGTAGACGCATATTGCAATGGTATTGTGTGTTTTTCCAACCAAAAATGAGGCTGTTACAAGCAAACCTGGAAGATGATATGAAGATTATAGGGTTTTTTATGTCACGGGCTAAATATTTACTCTTTCTGTATTAACTGAATGTCGATAGCATATCAATGTAGCTTTACAATAATTATGTATAATTTGGTTTTGGTTCAGAAATTAACAGGGGGCATGCTACTCTCTAGAAACAAGGACTTCTTGGTATTTTATAGAGGCAAAGATTTTTTGTCACCAGAGGTTGCAGAAGCCTTGTTGGAGAAAGAGAGATTGGCGAAGACGTTGCAAGATGAAGAAGAGCAAGCTAGGCTACGAGCATCAGTCTCACTCGCAGCAGGTGTTGCAACAATTGATTCTTCAAGAACAGCTGGTACACTAGGAGAAACTTTGGATGCTGATGCTAGATGGGGGAAAAGGCTGGACGAGAAGGACAAGGAAAATGTGATGAGAGAAGCAGAAATAGTAAGGCATGCGGACTTGGTCAGGAAGCTCGAAAAGAAGCTTGCATTTGTAAGTTCTGCAAATCAGGTTACTTTTATTAAAAGCATATTTTTACTGGAGATTCAAGAGTTCTCAATCTGTAATATCCTGGAGATTCAAGAGTCCAGTGAGAGACAATAAAGCGAAATGTACTTTTTCAGGCAGAAAGAAAGTTAATGAAAGCTGAGCGTGTGTTGTCAAAGGTGGAGGAAACTTTAAATCCTTTGGATAGGCGTGCAGAGCCTGACAGCTTAACAGATGAGGAGAGATTTATGTTTCGGAAGCTTGGGCTAAGGATGAAAGCTTTCTTACTTCTGGGTAACACTCTTTCTTTGACTCAAATTTTTTGTGCTTAGCAAACAGAAAATGACATGGAAAGCTCTTTTTTATTTCAGGTAGGCGTGGAATTTTTGATGGTACAGTGGAGAATATGCACTTGCACTGGAAGTACCGTGAACTGGTCAAAATCATGTTGAAGGCCAAGAATTTTGAGCAAGTATCAAAAATTGCATTAGCCCTTGAAGCGGAGAGTGGGGGCGTCTTGGTTTCAGTGGACAAAGTGTCCAAAGGATATGCTATAATTGTGTTCCGTGGTAAGGACTACAGTCGGCCACCTACTCTGAGGCCCAAAAACCTTTTAACCAAAAGAAAGGCGCTGGCACGTTCAATAGAGCTTCAGAGACGTGAGGTACCTTCTTTGGCCTAATTCCTTAGTCTTGAAAAGGTTGTCTCTTTTTATGTGCCAAGTACACGTCATTTTCCTAATGATTGAAAAGCAATCGTCAGTGCATTCGGTTTATGTTGCTTGAGTCTGCTACTGCAAGAGTTGGTACATAGGTAATATATTTTAATATTTTGAAGATATTTGTGCTGATTACAAGGCGTTGCTACTGCTTCTTTAACAGGCTCTTCTGAAGCATATTTCAACGGTTCAAACAAGAGTACAACAGCTTACAGCTGAAATTGTATGATCTCTTTGCTACACACATCTATTTCTAGCCTTTCTTTCTTAAACTTAAATAGATCCTTATGTTAGTTGGTAATTCTTGTCTCATTTTGCTCCCATATGTTTATGATGGTAGGAACAACTGGCTAGTGTGGAAGACTCTGGAGATGATGAACTATATGATAAGCTAGATTCTGCTTATTCTACTGAAGACGAGGATAGTGAGGTTAGTATCTCCATCTGGCATTTTATGTTCACTTGATATTCAGTTTCTTTCTTCTTTTTAGATTGCACATGGAATATCATTTCTGTGTCTCTTTGTCAAGGAGCAGTTCTGATGACTGGAATTGGCTACCAGGCCATTATAATATATAACTAGGCCTGAAAAACCTAGATGTTTCCTGTTGAAGCACTATTCTAGCTCAGGCCAAAATGTGGCGTTAAATGATCAATGCCAACATGGCTTAATCAAGCATTAATAAATGCTGCCGCTATTGGGGGAAATGGGGCCATTGGATAAGTGGCATGTGTATTTTTTTATCGATCAATCAATTACGCCTAAATTTCAAATTAGTTAGGGTAGAGCCGGTAGGTTGTGTGGATCCTCTATATCCATCCCGCTTTCTTCATGTCCAAGCATGCAGATTTTCTTGTTCGATGATGATCTTATCCACATACAAACGCAATGCAAAAACACCATAAAAATCTCCTTGCTAGCTTTGTTTTATTACATCAGCCTATGATTTGCTATGGTAAAGGATAAGTTAAAAGGGTGGTCAGTTTCACAATGTGCACAATAAAGATGCACCCTTTTCTTGTTTTTAAGACTTCATTATTATAGTTAAATCGGAGGGGTGCCTTGGCGTAACTGGTAAAGTTGTTGCCATGTGACCAGAAAGTCATGGGTTCGAGCCCTGTAAACAGAAATGCTGGATAAGGCTGCGTATAATAGACCTTTGTGGTCCGGCCCTTCCCTGGACCCAGCGCACAATGGAAGCTTGGTGCACCAGGTCACCCCTTTTTATTAGTATAGTTAAATCAACTAACTTGGTTCATTAACAGAAGGAAGGAGATGAGGCATACATAGAGGTTTATGACAGCGATAACGATGTTGTCAATCGTAATGATGATTCAGATGATACTCCACATCCCGAAACAGAGTTCCAACACCTTCATCAAAATGAATCACAAAGGGAGCTTGTTTGAGTATACTGTTCTTGACCCTCCCAAGGCATATTAGAGTGATTAGTGCGAATGAGGGAGAAGAAGCTAGATGCAGAACCGATATTCCACATTCAGAACCGGGCTTATGGAAGCAGCACGACATAGTAAATCAAAAATCTGATTGTTGATACTTTTGCATGATGCTGCAATTTTAAGGCTTTTAGCTCCAAAAGAAAGGAGAGGCCCGCGCCACCAATTTTATTGTGTATCTCTGTACATATTTGTTAAGGAAATACAGCATTGTATACATTTTCCCATTCTTGTTTCTTATAATAGATAATTATATTGCTAATGCTTTAGCTTTGGAAAAGACTTATTTTTTCTGAAAAGATCAATAGTTGTTGAGGGGGTTCAAGATTTACCTGTAAAACTCTGAAGGAATGTAAGCAATACTTAGATAAGAATCTTTTGCACCAAAAAAGAATTATAGTATTAGATTCAAAATTATTTCAATTTAGTCTTCCAACAATGGATTACTGAGCATGGTTTATTTCCTAAATTACTGAAGCATCTGAAATTATGAGCATGGGTACCAATTGTCAAACTAAGGTGAATACTTGGGGCTGTACTAGATTATATCAACTTATGTAATTAAGTGATTTAATATGGTAAAAATTATACTATTAATTATGCGTGTGATGGAATGCAAATACATGTCATGCATTTATAGATTAGGTTGTCTTCTTGAGCCGAGGGTCTTTCGGAAACAGTCTCTCTAGCCATCGGGGTAGGGGTAAAGTCTGCGTATACACTACCCTCCCTAGACCCCAATAGTGAGATTTCACCGGGTCGTTGTTGTTGTTGTTGTTGTTGTTGTTGTTATCGATTAGGTGCATAGGGGATCCAGGATTTAAATTTTATGGGTTCAACTTTAAGGTTTTTCTCATTGAACTCATTATATTTTTAAAATTATGAGTTCATATATACAATATTTGTAACTTTAATAAATTTTTACTCCGCATTAAAAGTTATGAATTTTTTAACCCATTGCTGATACGCTACATCCGCCTCTAATTAGGTGTAAATAAAACATATTTTCAGAGTGCACAGATAGACACTCTCAGAGATACTATTCAGAAATTAGCCGATACTTATTTTGTCCTGAAATTTTAAATTAAAAATCTGAACTTCAAGACAATTCCTGAAAAATTGAACTGAAAAATTGAAATTCAAGACGCAATGACTAACTCCTCAATAGTAGCGCTTTAAAGTAACTATATGGTGGCATTTCTACAAATTTGGGGCTTTTGCATCTATACCCGCTTTTTAGGTCACGTTTTAACTTATACCCGCTTTGCAAAAAAAATTGCAAGCGTACCCACTTTTCGCATAAACTTCAGGCATACGGGCCTGAATTAGCAAAGGCAATCACACATAACTTCAGCATTCTAGGCGTTTTCAATAACTTCAGCACAAGATGTTGAAGTTATTTAGTTCATTTGTAAAAACTTCTACACTAAATAAGCTGAAGTTTTGTCCTGGATTAATTAGTTTTGTCATAAAGCTTTTTCAAAAACTTCAGCAGAAGATGCTGAAGTTATTAAGTTCATTTGTAAAAACTTCAGCACTAGATAAGCTGAAGTTTTGTGCTGGATTCATTAGTTTTGTAATAAAGATTTTTCAAAAACTTCAGCAGAAGATGCTGAAGTTATTTAGTTGATTTGTAAAAACTTCAGCACTTAATAAGATGACGTATTGCGCAGGTATTAGGAAGGCGGCGCCTGAAGTTGTAAAAATTAGGGTATAGGTTAAATAATTTTAAAAATATGGATATAGGTTAAATGGGGCAACCAAATAGGGCGCCCCGCGCAATTTTTACTACAAATTTTACTTGTATTGGCTTGTCTATTAAGACCCAAGATTTATTTTGGACGGGTCGGATTAACCCATTAATCAACTCAATCTTTGTCCAAACTTGGCCGTAAAAATAGCATAAGCTAGCCAGTTTTCGGACCGGTCATTCAAAAATAGCCAACGTTTGCCAAGTCATTGAAAAATAGCCATTATTTTGTTGCAACAGAGACTGGTCCAGCATAATATACTGAAGTTTGGTGCACCTGTGTTGAACTTCTAGCATATTATGCTGGAACTCCAACACACGGAAACTTCCAGCATAATATACTGGAGATTCGATCACCTGTGTATGGACTTCCAGCATACTATGTTGGACCGATATACTTTGCTGGAAACCCCGTATAATATAGTGGAAGTCTAGTATACTTTGCTGGAACTCCAGTATATTATGCTGGAATTTTTTTCAGATTTTGAACAGTGTTTTCGTTCAGATTTATTTTTATATGAAACGTGGCTAAATTTCGATTACTTTTAAAATTGTGACTATTTTTGAATGACCACTTGTAAATCTGGCTATTTTCGAATTTGTGCCAACTTGCCCCAACTCATATATTTGACAGTTTATGCGAGGTGTAATAATTTTATTAAAAAAAAATACTTTCTTCTCCTGCAAGTTACAGTAATTAATAAATCTACACAATAAATGTACCACCAACTTAGATAAAAAAGATTGTGAGTTATTTAGTGGGGAATTTATTAAGCTTGCTTGCAGGCTAGGGTTTTAGTTCTTATTCTTAACTAATCGCTAATATTCACATTTAAAGAAAAAAAAATATTTTTTTATCCTGTTTTTTCTTTTACTTCAATATATATATCCTTTTGATTTTTTATTATTTATTTATCCATTTAGTTGTTTCAATTTAAGGGAAGATATAAGTGGAGCTATGTGTAAAATTATTGAAGAATTAGCAGGTAAAGCCTCTTTGTGCTAGTTTCCTCCTCTCTTTTTTAAACTTTATTCTGCTTACTGGTAATATTTTGATATTTTGTTATATCAGTTGCTGGCGTCTTGTTTACTGGCGTTGCTGCTTTCATAAATAATTTTGAGTGAGTTTTTACATTTTGCTAATTATAATTAAAATGTATTGGTAGCGCATATTTGAATCTACTTAGTTGGTTTTGAGTTAATTCAGTTCATTTTAGGTCACGGGTTCGAACCGTAGAATCAGTCATGTCATAAATATATACAGTGCGGGCCTTCCCTAGCACCTGTTTGAATGCATGAGCTTCGTGCATCGGACTATTGTTTATCTAAGAAAATCAATTATAGACTAATTTCAAATTCACTTAGATATATTTTCTTTCAGATGGGGGTCTTTTATATATGAATATAAGATATGTCTCTTTCATACATATTTATGCTGTGAATTGAAAGCAATTGACCCTTTTATTTAAGTTACTAACATAATAAATAAATATAAAAGGGAATAATAAAAGTAAGTCCACTTTGGTAGACAAGTTCCAAAATAACTACTACTAGTAGTAGTATTGACCATATTCCACCCACTTTAATATTAATTATTCCCATCGTACTTTATGATGCCTTTTCTGAATACTAGGGCTATTATTTCGTATAACAATTAAAAAAAATATTGTTTGTTATGCTGTTTTACAATTCATAACTTTCAACTAACTTCACTTATGAATAAAGTATTTAGAATGTGACGTAGACAGTCTACCTTAATAAAAATAATATGACTATTTTCACGGTTCGAATCCGTGACTTATAGGTCACACATAAATAATTTTATCATTGCTCAAAGTTTACTCTTTTATTGTGTATAATTAAAACCATAAGAGAAATATATTGCTCGCTAGAACTTAAAGAGCTATGTGTATTATCTCTAAATATTATTAAAGTAATATGCAAAAGTTAACTTGCTAGGAGTTTAACTTCTACATTCTTGAAAGTGCTATGTATTTTATTGGTAAAGAAGTGGCTATTAGTACTATAAAATAAATTCGCGAGTAAAAAAATACTAGGTGATTTTTTTTCATCTATCTAAAATCCTTGGTATAGAGAGTTTATCTGGTACCTATTGTTGATGGGAGGTGGCACGTAAAATTAGTCAAGGTGTTGCTGGTGAGAGGTGGCAGGTATCTCGTAAAATTATCGAGGTGTGCGCTAGCTCGAACACCACGATTATAAAAAAAATAAAGTAGTACAAAATAAACCTTCCCACCAATAATCTTTGTATACTTGTTGTTCTTTTTATTCTCGTAGATTATCGTATCTCGGTGTTACGGTATTATTCCGCTTTATTACCGTGAATCTTATTTATTCAAGGGATTTATTTCCGACAGTTGGTGGGAGGTGCCACGTAAAATTAGTCAAGATATTGCTGATGGGATATGGCAAATATCTCGTAGAATTATCGAGATGCACGCAAGCTCGGACACCACGATTATAAAAAAAGGAAAGTACTATAAAATAAATCTTCCCATCAATAAATAAAAATATACAAGTAGCTAGAATACTAGCTTTGACCAATTGAAGGAACTTTTCAAGTCAAAGTCCAAGGTACCATAATAACATTTGACCACATGTTAAATTCCTCCTCACCCTCTCAAACTCTGTCAAATATATAACCGTTAGAATAACTAATTTTTAAAATTCCCGGCAAGCCATGGAAGAATTCTTTCAAGTTCAATCTTCACAAGCCAATAATGGAGATGTTTTATGGTTTGAAAATGAAGTTTTTTTGATGAATCAAAGTGCTTTTGTGAGTTTTAGAAACCAATCCATTGAAGGATTTGGAATTTCTGGCTATGGAAATGTATCGATGAATCATCGGAACATGAACAAGAAGATGATGGAGTTCTTGAAAAAGAGTTGGATTCCTAAAATTGGAGAAGTGAAAATGGTGGAAAGAGAGAAAGTGCATAAACATATGATTAAAGAGAGAATTAGAAGAGAAAAGCAAAAGCAAAGTTATTTGGATTTGCATAAATTGCTCCCTATGGGAACCAAGGTTAGTACATTTCCATCCCTGTAGCTCATAGGCTCTAGCCGTGGAAACAATCACTAATACATGCAGTAGGGTATGTTGTCTACATTGCACCCTCGGGATGCGGCCTTTTTTCGGACCCTGTGTACAACAACAACAACCCAATATAATTTTACTAGTGGGGTCTGGGGAAGATAGTGTGTACGCAGACCTTACCCCTACCATGGGGTAGATAGGTTGTTTCCAATAAATCTCCGGCATCCTTCCATCCAAGAACTACCCACCTTGCTCTTGGGGTGAATCGAACTCACAACCTCTTGGTTGGAAGTGGAAGTGGAGGTTTTCGGACCCCGTGTGAACAGGGAATACTTTGTACACCGAATTGCTTTTTAAAATTTTTAGGTCTATATTTCATATATCTTGGTCCCAATAGTTTCTTCCTTTTGTTCAAGAAAGCCCACGATAAGAGTTTTAGTGCTCCCTTACTCTATTCCAGTGCTCAAACCGGAGACCTCTGTATATTTCTCTTCTTGAAGTTAAAGTTCTACTTAGTATTTTTCTCGAAAAATAAAGAAAGAGAAAAGAGCCATACAATTTTTACCACTCTTTTCATTGGAATTTGATCAAAATCTTTGTGTGAATGTCAAGTTGACAAGTTCTCAGAGTTACATTAGACAAGAATATTTTATTTTTTTTACAAAAAAAATAAAAATAAAATTAGAATTTTGGATATTCATAACTAAATTATAACTGGTATTTTTTCATATAAAATGGAAAAATACATTTTAAAATATGATGATCATATGATTGTAGGGTGAGAAGAATGCTATAATCCAAACAGCAGTAATGAGAATTGAAGAGCTGCAAAAATACAAGGAAAGATTAAAGAAGAGAAATGATGAAATTCAGATGATTTTAGCAGAAAGTGAAAAGGATGAATTTGAGAAGGCTAAAATCAAAGTAAAAGTTAATTATCCAATTTCTGGGATAGATTCAATGCTAGAGGTTCTTAAGTGTTTGGAGAATTGTGGAACCAAAGCAAATGCAATACAATCAAGTTTTTCTCAGCAAGAATTCTCCTCCATTCTAGAAATAGAAACTAAGGTTAGTGTACTTATCTCCTATCTCGCTCGGACTCTTCAGAAATATTGCCGCATCGATCCGATTCGGATCCTTCAAAAATGCACTACTTTTGAAGGATCCGACACATATCCAACGACATTTTTGAAGAGTCCAAGCAACATAGCTTATCTCCTCGCCACATGAAAATAATGTTGTGTGTTAAGACTATTAATATGAGTTATACCTTAATAGAAAAGTGTGTATCTTATATGTTAGAGGTATAAAGTTTGATTCTTGTCAAATCTTATTTCATATAACTTTTAGTAGGGAGCACATTATGTTAGGATATTGATCCCAACACCTTAGCCCTTTTTTGTGGAGCTACAGTGCTCGGATTCAAATTAGTCAAATCAGTAAATTTCGGATTGCAGATACCTAAAGGGAAAAATAACAATTGAGTAGGAAATTTGTAATGCTCATGGGCGGAGCTACCGTTCGATTCCCGAGATTGGCAGAATTCCGTAGTTTTAGTCCAGACTCTATATTTGTTTTAAGATATCCACTCTATATAAATAATTATCTAAAATCCAACAAGCTATTTTTTCTTAGAATTTTAAACTCACAAACTTCAAACTCCGACTCCGCCTCATGTGACACTCTCCTACTACCCTGGGGCTAGTTCCATCCACCCACCAAAAAATAAAAGAAGTTAGCTCTAGTTTCTTTTCCGTATCTTTTTAAATGTTGGCCAAGTTGTCTCTTTCATTGATTTAATCGTGTGACTAATTATGGTGAATTTGTGATAGATTGGAGCAGCAGAGGTGGAAAAAGCAGTGCAAAATACTCTATTTGAAACTGAAAGGAACTTTCGTGCACACCAGTTGCCAATGACTTGGTAACATCAGCCACAGAATGATGCAACTTGTCATGTGAAATAAAATTTTGATGTCTGAGGTTGACCACTTCACATATATATACAAAAACTTTGTGATCTGGAAAGAGCACTTTCGTCTCTTCTTCCTTTTTCGTTTACCTTTCAATCTTCGTGTCTCTATCGTACATCAATTCATTGATTACACGGACTTGAACAAAGAAAGATCGCGAACAAGTTAGAGATATTTGTAGCTATAAAAGTTCTTCATTGTAATATATGTTTTATATAACATCATTTCATTAATAACAATAAAAAATATCCGGAACAATCAAGACTGTTATAGAGTGGTCTGTATGGGACAAAGCAGAACTCTGAGAAATAAATAGACCAAAGAGCTAAACTTCCATCTCCAATTCCTGTCGTATTAGTCTTGTTACTAATATTCAACTCATTCAGTACCACAAGTGCAACATTGCAAATGAATTTAGAAAGATTCTCCTCTTTTCTTTCCTTTTCTTTTGTTTGATCTTCCTCGTCAAGCTATTCTAGGTTAAATAAACTGCTGAAATATTAGCAGCGATAAAACGAGCATCATAAGCCTGCGAGGGCATTTGGATTTAACATCAAGATAGACATATTTACAGCACTCAATGCACATAATACAGTTACTTCAACTATATTACTTGTCCAAATTTCTGGGCATGATTGGGATGGGCTCATAATCCTCAAATCAAGCAGTAGTCGAGGTTGCAAGTCAATTATCAAGATATTCATGAGAAAAAATGCCGAATCCATTTTGATGTTTCAGGAAGACACTAGTCTTACAAACTAAACAGTAATAAAACTTTGATCTCACATCAAAATTGTTGTAAAAAATAGTTCAGACAAGGCTAGAACAGAAGCAAAAGTAGACATTGGCGCCCAAATCACTTGAGTCGTATGAACCTTGACAGGTGAGTAGAACCAATACCAGGCTTAACAGGCTTATATGAGATAGAGAACTAGGCCAGATCACTTGAGTGGTATGAACCTTGACGAGTGAGTAGCACCAATACCAGGTCTACCGTGCTTGACAGGCTTATATGAGATAGAGAACTCAGCAAGATAGTGGCCAATCATTTCAGGCTTGACTTCAATCTGATTGAAAGTCTTTCCGTTATAAATTCCAATAACACTTCCAATCATTTCAGGAACGATAATCATGTTCCTCAGGTGAGTCTTGACAGGCTCTGGCTTTTCACCTGGTGGAGCCTCACGTTTCTGCATAAAGATGCTGCTATGAGTAGGTGCAGGTGAAAAAGAATAAAGGCAATAAGAATACCTGCTGAGAGGAAACAAACACCAACAGAACATGGAGGCTTCATCAAAAAGGTTAGCTCATACTAGACACTGAATCCTCTAAAACCTACAAATACACGCTATCACTCATGGGTAATAAGTGTGCACCCCTTAGTGCTTTGCCTACACTACTTAAAAGCAGCTTAAGCAACGCGAAGCACACTCCCCAAGCTTTTCCGAGCTTCACAGCTTAAGCGGGCCTTAAATGGCAATCATCAAAAAACACAGTGCAACTATGGACATAAAAGCTCTTATTTGCCCACAACAAGACAATCTTTGTCTACATAAGCAATCAATCATAACACTAACAAACGTAGGTCAGGTTTTCAATCAAAAGATTGTTGGCTGCCTTTCACCCTAGTCATGTTATGCTCAACTAAATTAACAGTCAACAGAGTTCAGAGCTAAGCTAGCTATTCCACCAATAAAGTCGACCGATTGAAGTTAATATCGCACACCTACAATACCTCAATCCTAAACTTGAAACAAGAGATGAGATGAAGAATAATAAGATATTTTAACGCTTAACCAGTAAAGGCTGATGAAGATCTAAACTAAATTATTTAGTAAATTCAACATTGTATCATTTCACCTTGAGTAAAGCATTCATCATACACTTAGAAGACCAAAATGTGAAATTTAACTTCTATTAACTACGCAGCTCAAACTTGCTGCTGTAGAGGTCTTTGGGATGGGTACCAAAATCGATAACACAAATAACATGTAAACGGGCAAGATTGGAACAACCAAAAAAACGCAGGAATCATCTTACAATATATAAGCAAAAACCTTATCTTCACAACCTATGATGTTCATATAGGGTGTCAGTGTGTCACTCAAGTGACACAAAATATACCAACCCTCTATGACAGATCAACCAAAGTAAGCAATGTGCCGTGACCATTGTCAATTTGCTATAATGACCACAAATAGACTGCTCAGCGTTGTAAAAGATGCCTCTCATAGCGAGGCACAAAAAATGTAAAAGCAGAAAAATAGCATACCGCCTTACGCAGCTTCTTGATCAGTGCCATTGGCTTCCTCTTCAAACCTCTCTGAAACCTGCAATAAATCAGCTGTAGCAAATCAGATCAGAAGTTCTAACAAAAACTGTCACAAATCCAACAGAGATGGGTTCAGCATTGATATACAATCGTTTAACATGTATCAACGCAATCTTATGTCTAAGCATGAACTACTGTATGATCCAACCAAAGGTAATTAACTAAGTGTAAGTAATGTGCTAAGTACTGCATTAAAATATCGCTTCGATCCATAAACCATAATGTACTCGCTTAGTCTCTTTATCCCATTTATAACACCTTTACTTTTCCAAGATTCAATAAATTATTCCTTAAACCACGATTTTCTCATACATTTATGAAAGACTTTAAAATGCAAGGAAAAGCATTTTGTAATACCTTTTATCTAGTTACCTAAATTGTTATTTATTGGTCAAGTACTCTTTATAACTAAACTGAAAATTATTACTAGCTTAAAATGTAAATGATAAATCCATTAAACAAATACACTCACTATCCTTTAAATAGTTCTTAACATTTTTAAAAGGCTATTAATTGTATAAATAACATTTTATAGTACTTTACTTTCATATAATAATCGAACTGTAAATCAAACACAGATTTGACAAGTATTTATAAATAAAACGAAAATTATAAAGGAAGATGAAATGAATTGATTTAAGAAAAAAATGACAGAAAAAAAAACCTTCTACGAGGACGAGCATTGAAGAGCTTAACGAGCTCATCAGTGGACATATCGAGAAGAGCATCGAGATCCACGCCTCTGTAGCTAAACTTCTTAAACGTTCTCTTCTTTGGTTGTCCACTCGTCACATCGGCTTCAACGTCCGCCTGTTGAAACACAACACAACAAAAAACAAAGCAAAATTGAGAGGAAAGAAAACTAAAACACTATAATAGGCATTGAGATAGCGAAATAAGTAAAATTTTGAGGCGGCGGAGGTCACCATGGTTGTAGAGATGGAAATCAGCGACCTTCGTGGGCGGCGGCGATGGGGGTCAGTAGGGGAATAGAGTTTTTTTGAGAGTATGAAGAGGATTTGATCTAGGTTTATGGGTTTTGTGCTAAATGGGCTGTTTGATGGGTCTGGACCTGAGTCACTCGTCCAACATCAATGGGGCAAGTGCACAGATAGCCATTTTTAGGGATGCTATTTCAATATTAGCCGGTACTTATTTTGTTTTAAACTTTTAAATTAAAATTTTCAATTTCAGAATAACTCAGAATATTTTTATCCTGAAAAGCTGAAATTCATGACGCACCGGCGAATTTCTAAATTGCACCCATTTAGAGTAACTAGCTGGTGCCATTTCTGCAACAAATCAATGGGAAAGATTGTGGGATATTTACATAAATAGCCTGTTGAACCTACAGTTTATTTTTCTAGCCATATATTGACTTTATGTGATTATATACATATAATCAGACTTCGTTATAATAACTATCATGTAAATCAATATTCACTATAACGGTTAAGTTTTCATGGTTATTGATTTTCATGTTATGTTATATTTTATGTTCTCTACAACGGTAAATTGCTACACCAAAAAAAATTCAGACAAATTACTTCATTATAGAGACGTTTGATTATATTATATATAGATTCAAAAACGGATTCAAAATTTGAACCTTATGACATCCTAGGAATCTCCAATTAATATGTAATGAGAACCCGATAAAAAACATAACTAACTGGTTTGGACATATCTGATACTTTCGACTAATAAATTTTATTTTGTTGGTCTATATTTACCAGAAAAAGGAAATAAAAGAGTGTCTACCGGTGTTGAAGGCGTACTAGTACTTTTAGCCTGCACCAGAAATTATTTATATTCGATAGACGAATAAGTATATAAAATTTATGTAATTTTTGTATATAACATACAAAAAATATACATTTTTCGACTATTATTTTAATAGCGACTATACGATACCATTTTTCCAAAAACAAAAGCGAAGTTAAAAAGTGCACAATGGAATTCCAACCCTCGTAACTTATTTAGGGACATAGCTTAAGTTGGTTCCTCATTTGTCACATAACCAATTATACATTTAATAGATATTTCAATACTAATATTGGGTCGGAGTTATAGTTACTAAGCATGTTTGGCCATAAAAAGAATTCACTTCTTTCCTAAAAGTGAAAAGAAAAAGGGAAATTTATTTTTAAAGCCCGTTTGGACATAAGAATTTTTTTCCTTTTTTCTAAAAGAATTTTATTTTATTCCGAAATCAGCCTTAAAATGCATTTTAAAAATTTTCGAAAATTTGTATAACTCCAAAAAGCTATTTTTCAAAATTTTCACTCAAATCACTCACAAAACTTTAAAAACAACCCAAAATTATATTCATGTCCAAACATGACTCTAATTTCAAATATCATTTTCACTTGGAAAACAAATTCACCTTTTTTGGAATTTTACAATTCTTATGACCAAACGCCCACTTGGAATAATTGACAACTAGAAGTGAACAAAGGGAATATTATTTTTAGTTTAAACGGTTGGATGACCAATTCTGTTAATTCTTCAAAGATTGATACTTGACACCCAATTGAAATCGAGTATGTATTACTATACCTAAATTTTACACGTTAAGAGGCTTTGCAAAAAAAATTCCAAATCTCTTTTTTAACCAAATACCATAGGAGTAATTTTTCATTTTGCTAAAGAATCTAATACGTAGTTTAGGATTTATTTCCCAAACCCCATGCATTGAAATTATACAGGATTTATTGTTATTGTACTGATTAATTAAGTGAAGTGGCAATTGAAGCAAAATTATAGACACAAATGGAGAACTTTGTTTTGCTAAAGAAAACATATATGTTACTATTCAAACTTATAGGACAAAGAGCACAAGTCATACTCCTCAATCAAACCCTAACACTAGATAACAATCCTAAACAGCAACACCAAATGAACCAAAACAAAAATAAAACAAATTAAAATTGATAACACTGGATAAACTGTAAAAAAATGTACAGCGATTCAACACCAATTTAACCTAAAATGACTAAAATACCCCTAACGCCTCTTCATTTCTTGGCTTTCTTCGCCGGTGACTTGATACTCTTCGGCTTCTTCACAACCTTCTTCGCTGGAGTTTTCTTCACTTTAACAACAGCTGGTTTCTTCACCGGAGTTTTCTTCGCTTTCGCCGGAGCAGCAACCGTCTTCTTCACTTTCTTCGCCGGTGTTGCGGCTTTAGCCTTCTTCACCACCACCTTCTTCTTCGGAGCAACAGCTTTAGTCTTCGCAGCACCTGTAGTTGCAGCAGCCTTCTTCGGCTTCGCCGGAGCAACGGGTTTCGCGGCAGGCTTAGCGACGGCTGGAGCAAGCTTGAAAGAGCCCTTGATTTTAGTGAGTTTGCCAGAAGCAACAAGCTTCTTCAACTGAACTAAAAGCAATTTCCTGAAATTTGAAGGCAAATCCTTTTGCTTTTCCTCAACGAATTTCGCTATCGCCACTTGACTTGAACCAGTTCTCTCCTTTAACGCCACAATCGCTTCTGATATCATCTACAATAAAAAATAGATTTAATTAACTATTTAATTACAATTCTCCTATATATAAAAAAACAATAACCGATTATAAAATTACCTCAGCATAAGGAGGATGAGATCTGGGTTTCTTAGGAGCAGAAGTTTTCTTTGCAGCTGTAGACGCCATGGTAGAACAAACAGAGATTAATTTACGAAAATTGAAAGCTATGTGATAATTGCAACGAAAGAATGATGAATTTTGCTGAAAACGTCGAATGCAATATAAAGGGAAATGAAGAGATCTTATTGGTTTAAAAAAGAGTGACGCGGATCGATATAAAAATGAGGAAATCTTTACTATGAGCGGTTAGATTATTAAATTACTCAACGGTTGAGATGAGCTCTGAGGTCTGTCACGCGGATCAAAAGAAACTTGCCTCTTTTCGTTTTTTTACTTTTTATCCCCATTAAAGAAGTAGGGGGCTTTGGTGTGTTTTTTGGAAAGGAATTGGAGGTTAAATATTTTGAATTATTGTTTTTTTAATTCTGATGAGATTTGAATCTTTATTTCAATAAAAGGACTTAATTTACGTCTCTATTAATTATTTATACTAGTCTTAGGCTCCGTTTGTCCATAAAAGATTTTTTTTTTTAAAACTCCAAAATATATTTATCCATAATTTACAAGTTTTTGGCTCTAATTGGGATTTTGTGTTTCACACGAGCTAAATGCACTATTGAGGACTTAGGATGGTGATTTGAGCGAAATTGAAGAAGAAAAGCCCCGTGGGATATTTGATGGGTGAATTAAAGGAGGAAAACGCTTTGGGACAGAATGAAAGTCCATTAGCGCGGGCATTAGCGCGAGTGTAGGCGCCCGCGCTAGTCCAGTGAACCCAGGCAGACTGAAACCCCATTAGCGCGGGTATTAGCGCTAGTATAGCGCGCCCGCACTAGTCCAGGCGAGAGAGTTATTTCGGAAGGGCAATTTTGGAAGTTTGGGACCAATCCACTTAACCTATATAAGGTTCAACTCGCCCAAAGGAAGGGATTATCAAGGTTTAGAATCTAGAATAAGAATAAAAAAGGCAAGAGGCAAGGAGGACAATTGGGCATCAATCCTTATCTCCTTCCCTTATGATTTTTACCATTATTCGTAAATTCTTTTGTAGTTTTCAATACTATTATGAGTAGCTAACTTCTTTAATCTAAGGTTTTGGTGAAACCCGTTGAGGATGAACTTATTGTGATAGTAATATAGTTTTGCTAGGTTTTCAATTTCTATTTGTTCAACTACGTTCTTGTTGTAGTTGATTAAAGGGCCCTCAATTAGATGTTCCTATTTAGTATGTATCTACTTGAGAGAGAGTACATATTTAGGTAATTGTTGAACAACATCACTTCAGGAGTATAGGAGAGGTCTATAACCGAGGGTTTAAAGGTTGGATTAGAGATAATGATACCTTGGGTGCAATCTAAAGTGAAATGTAATGCAATTTAGCTAGCGTAACTTGAGAGAATGCGTCTAGTAGATTATCATAATTACTTGAGAGAGATTTATGATAGCTGGAGTGTTCATGATTGATAGAAATAACTAAGCCAAAACTATAGGAAATATACAAGACGAGATTCCATCAACGGGGGAAACCATAACCTTAGATCCGTATCTCATTTGTTTACACCTCAGTATTAGTTGTCTCTTAGTTTATTTAATTTCATTTAGTTGTAGTAGTAAAAATACCGAAAAGTGATATTCATAACCTTTGGGAAATTGATTATTGAGAATCGAGTGAGTCTAACAACAATAATTGATAGGTTATTTTCCTGTGGGATCCGACTCTGAGCTAAATACTCAGATTGAAAATTCTTTAACCATATTTTACTCAATTTTATGAGTACGTTTACTTGTATCCTTTACTCAATTCATACTTTAGTATTCACACGTATCAAAACTTGAGATTATTTTTTTTGTCATAAAAGATTACTGAGCTTCATTACTAAGTTTCAAAAGATACAGAGGGCAAGATGCTCCGGGCACCCGTGGTGGTTGATGTTACATGAGTAGCTACTACTGACCTATGATCCATAGCTGGATCGGTGCTAAAACTACTTACTGCGGCAAAGTTAGGATCCATAGAAAGATCATTACAGAAACTAGTTGTAGTGTTACTTAAGGGGGAGACAGAGATCATGTTTGTGCATGAATTTACATTTGGGGGGGGGTAAATTTTATTTTGGGGGGGGGGGGGGAGTATGGGGTGTAACAAAAACAAAAGAGTTAACAAGTCTTTGTCTCTCTCTGCCTGCTTTGTTTGACCGGAAGTCTTGATAGACAAAAGGTGGTGGTGTATCAAAAAGTTATAGGTTGTTGTTGCATGATAATTGGGTACCATATTTTTCTAGACCAACAACTACCATATTTGCTTCCATGTATGTATACTAAATAAGAGGATCACCCAAATGCTGGAGCAGCAACCTGCAATCATTGATCAAGTTAGTGTAGTGCGGATTATTTGTATGCAGTAATGTGATTACCTCTTTGCATCAAGATTAATCTCCAATGGATAGTAACCATGTTGTAAAGATAAGTGTAAGCCATATAGCAAAGTTGTTAGCTCCATTTGTATGCTAATTCCAAACTCTATATGTCGTGAATACCCTAATATCCAGTTCCCATCAAAGGATCTTATAACCCCTCCTATTATATTTAATCCTGGAGTCCTAGAAGTCGCTCCAACAGTATTTAATTTGTAATGATTGTGGGATGGTGGATTCCATTTGATCTAAAGAGGTGTGGGTTGGGTGTTCTGCTGTGGCCATTTTAAGAGACTGGGAAAGGTAACGATCAAAAGATTTTCCTTCTGGCATGTTAAAAGAACTTAGGGCAAACTTTTTATTAAAAGGTGAACAATTTTTAGAGAATTTTTTTTTTGATTTATCAAAGATTATCATTTGTCCTGCTAAGTTGGTGAAGTGAGTAAGGGTGTCAATAATGGAATGGTAGGAGGTTGTTGTCATTTTTTAAGTTAGAATAATGTCGTCTGCAAAGAACATATGAGAAATGCGGGGGCCCGACCGGGAGATAGTTATAGGTGACTGCTGATTATAGTCAACAACTTTATCAATTGATCGAGTTAGCATTTCCATGCATAATATGAAGAGGTAGGGTGAAAGAGGATCCCCTTGTCGTATACCTCTAGTAGATACGAAATAATGTGTTGGTGTACCCTTGAATAGGATGGAGATAGAGGAAGTTGTGACGCTAGACATAATGAGAGATGAGAGATGGAGGAAAATTAAAGTAGGTTAGTGTGTGTCATATGAATAACCATCCTAACCTATCGAAAGATTTTTCGAGATCCAACTTAAGAAGCATGTGAGGGAGTCGGTTGTGCATTCTTTGGAATTTGTTCATAATTTTCGGAGCTATGATAGCATTATCAGCAGCCTTTCGACCCTTTAAGAAGCTAGCTTGAGTTGGGATTATGATATTAGATAGACAGGGCTTGATACGATTGGCAATACTATTGTGATAATCTTGTAAACGGTGTTACAAAGGTAATGGGCCTAAAGTGAGTAACATTCGCGGCATGGTGTTGTTTAGGAACAAGGCATAAATAGGTGTTATTTATTTCCTCAGGGATGCAACCCTTTGTAAAAACAGATTGCAAAAGGTGATGACTGAGTGAGAAATTTCTGACCAATATTCTTGATAAAAGTACATGTGGAGACTATCGGGGCCATGCGCTTTTAAGGGTTTAAAAGAGTTAATGGCTTGAGTTATTTCAATGTCTTCTAGTGGCCTGGCCAAAAAAGGAGGCTTCATGGGAGGGTAATACGTTGTATTGATAAAAAAGAAGAGATTTGAAAGAGATAGTGGATTTAGTGGTGAATAGAGTGGAGAAAAAGGCAATGAAATTAGATTTGATTATGAGGATATCGTATCACTAATTACCCGCTTGGTCTTGAATAACACTAATGCGATTACGTCTGCGACGATTTATAGTTGATAAGTGAAAGAACTTTGTATTGGCATCACCTTCATTGAGCCAATTAATACGAGATTTTAGTTTCCATAAATCTTTTTCTAGTTGAAGAACAATATTTATATTCTAGGATAAGGTCCTGCTCTAGATTTTGCAACAATATACTAGTGGAATAGTGTATGGAGGATTGGAGGCCCGTTAATCGAGCAAGAAGTTTTTTTTTTTTTTAAATATTACCAAAAGTATGGCGATTCCAAGAAGTTGTCGTGTATTGGAAGCAATTTATGGAGGGCAGTAGGTCTATTTGGTTTTGCCATATATTAATAATCATTGGACGAAAATCTGGACGAGATCTCCATATTGTTTCAAAACGAAAGGGCTTGGTGGTCGGTGTTGGTTGGCATAGTAAATTTACAAGTAAGGAATAATGGTCGGAATGGGTTTGAGGCAGATGGGTGACGATAGAGTTAGGGAACAAGACATTCCAATCAAAGTTTGCTAGGCATCTATCCAAACGTTCTAGAATAGTGGAACCATGTTTACGTTTATTAGTCTGTGTGTAACGACTGCCTTTAAAACCCAAATCTAGTAGGTTATAGTAGTTTAAACAATTTAAAAACTAATTGGATCTATTTAAATTAATAACTCTGCCGCCAAACTTTTCAGAGCTACTAATTATTTCATTGAAATCTCCTGCAAGTAACCATGGACCCTTGAAATGATAAAAAATACAACGAAGATTTTCCTATAACGTAGTGTGGTTGTGTGATTGTGGGCTTGCATAAATAGCAGAAAACAACCATTTATGGCGTTGAAGAATTATCTGGATCATGCGTGGATCTCCTGTTGGGTCATGGAAATTGTATCAACCGTAAGAACATCCTGGAACCAGAAAAGAGCAATACCGCCCGCGTGCCCTACAGGCACTTCAGCCATATGGGTGAATTTAAAGTCATCCCTAATGTGGTGATGGTCAGTTATGTGGGTTTCTACTAGTACTACGAACGATGAACGATGGTAGTCAAGCATGTATCGGAAATTGCGACGGAAGTCGGGAGATTGAGCGCCCCTACAATTCCAAGCGATGAAATTCATCATGGAATTATTGGTTGGTGGCGTGGGGGTAACCTCCTGGGTGGTCGGGTTCTCCAGTGGGAGGAGGAGTGAGGATCCTGAATGAATTTTTATAAAATCAAAAACCTCCTTAAATAAGGTAAAAACCAGTTCAGGGGTACAATAATTTGAGGTATAGCGCCTTAAATATGCGCTATACACAGTTGAATTATTGGTATGTCAATTAAGCCCAGAAGATTTATTGGCGGGCCCACTACTTAAGTATAGCGCGGTATTTTACCACGCTATACCTTAACGGGCAATCGCCCGTTAAGGTATAGCGCAGTAAAATACCGCGCTATATATATTATGGTGCCCAATTTATTTTTCACACATTTTGGTTCGGACAAGTATCTATAGAAGGGTCTTTATTCAAATTCATTGTTAAAGTATTGGAAGAATAATCACAAATCTTAAAGGAAAAAACAAAAGAACAATCACAATGAGTACCTCCGTACGTATATGAATCTCAAAATACTAAGAATTTATCTTTTCTATTAATTGATTGATTGGTGTTTCTTTCTTGAGAGTATTTTATTGGGAGTCTAATATTGATGAAGAATGATTGATGTGGTAAATATTTTCAAATAACAAGAGGAGCAGGACCAAGTTTTTCGGGTTAAAGTCACTGGCGACTTGTCTTCAGTTCCAAGAATTAACTTGTTAACTATTTCCAACAATTGGTGATCGAATAGAAATTTCTTTTATACTTCGTCTTTTTATGTGCATTGATTTGATTGACATTTCTTTGTTTATTTTGCAGGGACACCATGAATCAATAGAAGACTACATTCAAAATGGAAGTCACGAATCACATACTGATGAAGATTTTCCCCCACATATTAATTTTTTCATAGGATAATATACTTTTTTTTTTTGGCATTTTGATATAAAAAATTTATCTATAATACAACGCAGTCGATAAGAATAATAAATTTGTATTGATTAAAGTACACTACAAAATTCAAACAGAATTACTAATAATTAGTTTATAACTTAGTATAAGTAGTCTTTTATTATAAAAAAATAATAAAAACAAAAATAACAGTTAAATGGACAAGTTAAAATCCAAACTAATGGTTTGTATTTATAAAACAAGATTTCGATATGTTTTACGTGAACTTATTTCTAACGGTAGTATTCGAGTCATTTTGTATGCATCACCACCATTCACCTAAAAAATATGTAACATTTTAGAAAATATTCAAGGTTAATGAATGTTATTTAAAATTCTCAATAACCTAATAATTTTTTAATTCTTACCCCAATGAAAAGGGAGGAATATATAATCAATATATTTGGGTCTTTTATGTATCTACTCAAGGATTTTTAATCCAAGTACTAGTATTATGTCTTAAATTCACTATAACACGATACCAGAATTATGGTATATAATAATCTCCATATTGCTTATATAGAGAGAGCATAAGTCCAAGCAAATGATGTAACCAAAGGACCCCGACGACCCCATAAAAGTATAAAACTAAATACCATTCATTATATTATCATTAACTCCGTAACAATTTCTATATTTTCGCTTATCGCGTACATATTCCCTACATTATATCCTCGCATAACTAGACCGCAAACCAAATGGACCCACATTATTCATGGAAAATAAAAGGGATTTTTACCTTCCTTTACACTATTGAAACTTTATTACCCTCCCTACTCAAGTTTCAATTTAATTACATAGGCATATACAATTTACCGATTATATACACTTTAGGATTTAAATGAGTATCCATTTGTATTATGAATTGAATACGGAATCAATTATTTCTCATCTTTATTCTCTCCCCCTCCCGCGCTCGCTCTCTCCCTCATGCATTCTCTCTCTCTCTCTCTCTCCGTCTCTCTCTGTCTCTTAATCTCTCATTCCATGTTCTTTCCCCAAATGATGTCCTCTAGTTTTTATCCTTTCATGTTGTATATATTTTTAATGGAATTCATCAATGGATTTTAATTGTTTTACTATATAGTTTTAATTTATCAATTTCCTTTCATGTTGCTTGGTGTTCAAATTGAAATTGTTAGTCAATAAATTTTGAATGTATTTAATTCTCCACCATTGACAACCATTAAAAAGTTTTGAAACTTTGAATTCGAATTTGGGTTTTCAAAAACCATTATTTGTTTTGATTGGGTGTTGTTGCAAATAATTGAAAATATTATTTGGAGTTTATATCTCAATTTTAAGGGTGTTTGGTGATGATTAGACTTGATTTTGACTGAATTTCATATTGAAACTCGAAGAAGAAAATTTTCCAAGCAAAGAATCCCCTAATTTAAGGCACTATAATAGTTTGAGAATCCTTGTTTAAAGCGAATAATATACAAAATAGGACAATTTTAGTAAGTAAATTTCAAATATTATTCACGACGGAAAAAATCCCAAAATAAAATGGCTTGCGAAGAAAAGCAATCTTTCACGAAATACTCCATGATGCTGGCCCATTACACAACTAGGAACACTTTTCTACCTTTGTCCTTCAACAAAATCAAAACATTACAAGGGAGATTAGCATAATCTACCCACAAGAAACATCAAAATATCAGTTAATCAGTAAAGGGGAGAAGGAAAATTGTCGCCCGGCCGGACCACACTATGACCTCTTGGTCACATGGCATTAATTTTACCAGTTACTTGTAAAGGGGAAAAGGAAAATCGTCACACACCCTTATCTCGAATGTCAGAAAGGAAAAAGAAAGACAAGAAATTTAAACTTGTCGACAAGTTACTTGGTATAAAAAGGGCAGCCTGATGCACTAACTCCCACCATGTGCGGAGTTTCAGGAAAGGCCTGACCACAAGGGTCAATTGTACGCAGGTTACCCCTGCATTTATGCAAGAGGCTGTTTCCACGGCTTGAACCTCCTCCTGATCACATGGCAACAACTTTACCAGTTACGCCAAGGCTCTCCTTCAAGTTACTTGTGTGAGAATATCTGAGTTCAAAAGACCAAGAATGATTCCAACAAATTGCCACAGGTCCTTATCACAAACACAAGAAGATGGTGCTCCTAATGGAAAATATTCTTTATTTACCAGCATAAACCTTTTTTTTTTCATCTTTCCTATTTCAAACAATGTTCTCATGTTATTTAACAATTCAAAGCCTTGTGATCACAAACAAATTCATCTATATACAAAAGATGAACACTAAAAAATAATTCTCAATCTCACATGTCTAGAATATCAAATAAAAAGAACAAAGAATGTTGTGAAATAGCACCCAAAATGTTATTTACAGGATGGTGGAATAGCTCATTTCTTGGTTTGGTTTGACACTTTTGGACGAACCAAACTCGGTACTAATGTGTTGTTGTGACGAGTTCTTAGAACCCTAGTTTCATCCGCTCCTCGAGCTTTAGCCTTAAATCTTCTTCTGCAGGAACCTTCCCACCACTCTCCAACGTTTTGCGCCACCAAGTAGTTAGTTCATCCTGTAAAGAATTAGAAGCGAATTTCATATTTAGAGTCAGTGAATTCAAAGTGGCTGCAATTTATTAGCGCACATAAAAGAGTCAAGTAAAAACAACACCAGGACTATTAGATGCAACATGAAATTAGCATAATCATGCAGCCAAGTAAGCAACTGAATATGCTGTTTCCTGCAAACATGTTATTTAATCTTTACATGTAAAAGTGATTAATTTCCTAAAGAGAAGAAGAAAAACGAAGTACTTAACATGATAATAGCCTCACTTTCATCATTTGATGCAGGGTATGGGCATCCCGGTGCACTAAGCTTCCGCTATGCGCGGGGTCCGGGGAAGGACCGGACCACAAGGGTCTATTGTACGCAGTTTCACCCTGCATTTTTGCAAGAGGCTGTTTGATGCAGGGTGTAGCTTTCCAAATAAAAAGATAGAACAGATTTGGCTAACTAAGCATGATAATAACTTTAGCTTTCCCTATGTCTAGTTGAACTAGGAACCATCATTTGATTGCCCAGAAAACAAAAACTATCATCGACAGCTCCATAAAAAAACTCTGTATAACGGGTATCTATAAAGTATATTACCTCCAAAAAGTCTTGGTTGGAGACATATTGGCTTCCCACAAGACACTCGACTCCACAGACATTTACTGATATGCGGTTCCTAGAATCTCTCTCAGATTTTTCTCCTTTTACACCCAGAAGAGAAAGATTATTGACAAGTGTAAAAAACCAAAGATAACAATCCGTTCTGCATTGAAAGGAAGGAAAAAGTTTGTAACAAAAACAATAATGAAAGCTTACTAGTTATGCAAGCAACATAGTATCCTGTACCTCCTCGCCCTGCTTCCCACTTCCCTAATCGTAAACGCAAGAAAAGCCCATCCAAATGTGATAGTGAAGTGTTGGAGTTGATCCATCTGAGGCAACCAAAATTCAAAGCAAAATTAGACTGAAAACAATCAATAGGTATATATGTAACAGAGGGACACTAGCAGTAAAGAATGCCAAATAAATTAAATTGGGACAAGAAGTAAAGCTTTAGAACCTCTATTGCCCAAACCAAAAATCATATATTAACCGAGTTGTGATAATAGACCGATTATGCTTATGCAGAATCTTATGTATGCCACCGCATCTAACTCTAGCTTATCTATTTTGTGGAAGCTTCACCTAAATCTACATCTAAAGAAATAACAAACTTGACATTAATATACTATTTTGCATAACATGCTTTGCTTACTTGAGAATATCCACACGAGACAATCGGAGACCCCTGATGACATCAAAAATTCCTTTCGGGACATCTGTTATCTCCTTACCAACAAGATTGGAAGAAATTATACTTTCTTTTAAACTGTTCTCCACAGGAGAAGTTCTCTTTTTCTGAATTTGATTGGAACCAGAGGTTCTTGCCAACCAAAGCTGATTAGCAAGTTCAAGCCGTTGACTTTGCTTTATTTCCACAAAGCTAGATGAACATTCATTGCCTGTGAAGAGCTGAAAATTATCATTCCTGTTCCGGTTTGGAGAAGACGTTGGGCAGGAAATAGCCCAATGATCAAGTTGAAAACATCTAATGCACAGACAAGTAGATTCCTCAGCCCCATTATAGGCCCTGATGTTTCTAATAAGAACTTCCAACTCAGACTCCGTCACCTCTGGACAGTTGCGCAAGTCGTGGCCGCTTCTGCCGCAGAAGAAACAAATTGTTCTTGTGTACTCACCTCTAGTCGAAGAAGGTACCATGTGTTTAAGGGCATCCAATCTCCTGGAAAATAGAGAGGCCAGTGCCTCAGATTTCTTGAACTTGGCGGAAGGTATAATAGGATGTATATTACTCTGATTGATCTCTTTTGAGCTGGCTGCAACATCACCGTCTTCGTCTCCAGACGAAGGCTCCTTTGCGCCTGAGATTTGGTGTTCAATCACACACTCGACACTCATTTGAGCTTGAGGAATAGGCCTTCTGCATTCCGTGAACCAGGTTAGTGTTTCATGTGCAGTTGGCTTAGGATTATCTCCGCTCAGAACAGTAGTCCCGGGAGTCCTGTTTGAGAATCTAGTTATCCACAGACTATGAAGAGACTGATTTCTGTTAGGCGTGCCATAAACTGTGTCGCGTTCAGATGAATGACAGGTATTGTTTTCCTCACCAATGCTGGTTTTAAGTCTAGACAATGAGTCCGTGGAGTTCAGCCCATCATTTGCTTTGCTACATGCAATGTCACTCGAAGCTTTGTTTTCTGTTGAAGCAGTCACATTGTCCCCCCGATGGCACGATATCGGAGGAACTTCAATGAGGACGTTGTTATCTTTCGGTATTTCTGTTTCAGCTACTTTCAAGGTAGGACAGTACAGCGACTGAAATATAGTTTGAAACCCCATAGGCCTGCTACTCGGATCATGATCTTTGTCATACATAACAATTTCTTGGTTATTAGTCTCCTTTCCTTGATTTTCCTCATTATTATTAGGAGTAAAGGTGAGAGCGAGAGTAGGAGATTCTGGAAGATTGGATTTGGAAAAGCCCTTTACCATGTTCGAAATCCAAGTCATGAAAGAGCTTTTACATGCGACTGTCAATTCTGCTGCAGAACCTCCGTGCATATGCGTTCTGATTCTTTTACTTCCAACGAAAGATTGCTGCTCAAAGTTCCACCGTTTCCTACCCTTTGGGATTAACCCTGTACTGTTGCAGCTTTCTACGCTTTCATGGCTATCTTCCTCACCATTCGACATCTTGCTGTTGATATTTCTTTTGGATAAGGCTTTACCTTTCCCTTTCCTTCTATATGACGACGACCTGCTATATGTCGGAGAAGCTTCAAAAGGAACAGAACTGTCCCTAAGAAGTTGCTCCTCCTTCAGATCACAAGTCTTCTTAACCCCTGGAAGATGTACATCATTCTCCGCTATGCATTCTGCTGGCGGACTGGTAGTATAGGAGTTCTTTTTTCTGTTTCTACTATCTTCTTCTACAGCAAATTCTAGTCTTTCGTCCACTTCCGAGTCTTTGACAGTAGGAATTAAAGCCTGACTGCTAACCAAAACATCTCCGTCTCTGCGCTTATCATTAGCAGAAATTCCTTGATTCATTTTCTCTGCTAGAGGTTCAGTAGTTCCTGTATCAAGCTTGGAATTGGATCCATGTTGCAGAGATCTCTCTGTTCCTAAATCTCCCTGACCTGCATCAAACAAAGTGATCTAATAAGACACATGTTATGAAATGAGAATGTCGCCATCCTTTCGTCAGCCCACTAAATCAACATCGTGAAAGGTAACGCTCCTCAATCATAACATAACAGAACATTAAGGCTTCTTTTTATTCATTTTTGGCCCGTCTGCTGAAAATAATTACGGGCGCTAGCCCAAATATACAAAGCATATACATTTTGCTGGCTATTATTTTTTAGGGTTACCCAAAAATGTAATTATCCCTTAAGGAATTTATGTATAGGAGATACTCCGCAGCTTAGACACAGCACACATATCTGAATACTTCTGTGTAACACGGTCTAATAATAATTTGAGGTTCGGGTAGTAGACTACACCTGCATGATTTTCAGAACTTTCAACCGTCCAAGGGATCTGGATATCTTGACTAATGCCAAAGCCCTTCTCAGTATTCTTCACACTTTCCGCATCTTGATTAGCGCCTAAAGTATTGACTCCATCAGCAGTGTTCATTATCTTCACTTGGCTGCTGCACCCTGTCGGATGACTGTTTACTCAGCGTTTAACAATAAAGAGAATAAACACGAGCAACAACAACAACAACAACATACCCAATATAATCCCACATGGTGGGGTCTGGGAGGGTAATGTGTACACAAACCTTACCCCTACCTTGTGGAGATAGAGAGGTTGTTTTTAATAGACCCTCGGCAGAATAAACACGAGCAACACTAGATAAATATTGCTAGTAAAGACATGTATAAGGCAATAGCTAAATAACTAAGATGATAGCCTTACCTACTTCATTTCCGCATTTTGATCCCATAACATTGGTCTCATAATAAGCTAGACTATGTTTGTCATCAACTACTCCATCCAAAAGAAACCTTTCCTGAGAAACGATTATTCTTTCATTAACAGCATTTTCATCATAAGTCCCCTTAAATCTGCCGCTTTGTGATGGTGGAGAAATCACATTGCTTGGTCCCACATTCCACAGAAGAAAAGGTGTTTTGTCGGCTAATCCGCTATTAGCACATTTCAGGCTCAAACCTTTATGAGGGGACCAAACTAATTCAGATAGGGGATCAGATGCTGCAAATGCCATGTCGACCGTCGAGCTTGCATTTACACCTGCACCCGAATCATCTTCCGTCTTTGTCTTACTCTTATGAGTGGTGCAACCTAGAGAAAGTCCTAAATCAATATCATCGTCATTGTTGTTTGTCATCAGCAAGGAAGACTACAGCCTGTAAGGAAGCCTGAAAAAAAAAGAGCATCTCGAAATATTTCAGTCACTAGCAAAGATCAATGCAAAACAACTAAATAATCTTTTCTGGACATGAGACTAATAAAACTATGTTGATACATTTATGATAAGCTCAAATGCTCTTCTGAATTATTTTTAAACTATGTTACATAACAGTTAACAATAATGTCAGACTTCTTGATATAACCCCCATCACTCCCACACAAGGGGCAAAGGAAAAAGAAAAAAAAAAGGCAGCATGGTGTACTAAGCTCCCGCTATGTGCGGGGTCCGGGGAAGGGCCGGACTACAAGGGTCCATCGGTCGAGTCTTACCCTGCATTTCTGCATTTCCATGGCTCAAACCCGTGACCTCCTGGTCACATAACAACAACTTTACATGTTACGCCAAGCCTCCCCTTCGGAAAAAAGAAAAAAGAAAATTACATTAAAAGAATTTCTCCCTCTTTTTCTTCAAGAAAGATTGAGAGTAAGTATTATGTATCATATCCAAATAAAAATCTAGCAAGCTTCCTAGGGATATGCTACAATAATGGTTTATTTATTTGTTTATTTATCATACTTAGATTCAGCAGAGATTGGCACCCAGATTCTTGGATCTACAGCTATAGAGCTTTCTTTTTGAGCAATTAATATATCGAAGTAACAAAACCTACACCTCTCATGAACTAAGACTTCTACTAACTACCATCGAAGAGTGTCGTGTCGAACCTTCTACCTTCAATCAGAAGTCTCGACTTCAAGCCTTAACAATAGAAAACCATTTAGTACATAGCTCTTCGCCCCTCAATTGGCCTACTCAACGCGAATTCCGTATTAGTATGGACTCCATTGGGTACAGAGAGCTTTATTCCCTCAGTGGGCCTATCCAATGCGAATTCCAAATTACTCTTGACAGTAGACTTCGAGTATCGAATGATTAAACCAATAAAGAAAAAACCTTCCATGAACTTTACTCTACCCAGTGGCGAAGCCACATGGTCACAAGACTGACCACCCTTCGTCGAAAAATTGCACACATTGGATAGGCCACACATTACGTTTTAATATTACGTTTTAGAAGTAAGTAAAAAACATTGAACACCCTTTATCAGGAATTTTGTTTCGCTTCTTTCAAGTTTGAATACATTTGAAAAAATTCGTAGTTTCGCCGCCACTGACTTCACCCCCACCCCCCACACACCCAAACCCTTGACGAAGCTATGTGTGGCTAAGAATGGTCAACTGAACACCCTTCGCCGACTTTAAACACCCTTATTGAATTTTCTGGCTTCGCCACTGACGACTAGGAAAACAGATCACCTCCCAAAACTTCAGAATTAATGTTTTTAAAATTAATGTGGCAGAGGTTGTAGCGGCTGTGGTTTCACCTCTCACCAAAAAAATGTTTTTAGAATTTAAAAACTGTAAAGAAAATAGAAAAAAGGATCAGTTCACGATAGTTAAGTTTAGACTTGAGAATTCAGAAAAATTACTAGACATTCCAGCTGCTAATTAGCTCTAATTAATTACCAACAAATATATCAAAACCAGTGATCTGGCTCCTGCATACTGATCCTACTACCAGCAAAAAATAAGATAAAACATTCAACAAAAAGCATAATTCAAATATATTAAAGAATATTCTAAAAGTTTCAAGTAACTAAAAAATCAAGATTCAGACTTAACCATCACGTTAATTAATTAATTATATTATCACCACTAAGCATGAGAAAATGGGTACGTAATTAAAAAAACATAACAAGTACAAAAAATAAAATATTTACACTTTTTATTACTTAAGCAAATCAAGAAACAACACGTACCGTTTTCTCCAAAAATCCATAGCAGCCTCTTTTTATTTCTCACAACTTTATCATTTTCCTCCTTAATTTGTTGCAGGTAAATTGTACTAGTATGGAGAAAACTAATGAACTAAAATATTCAGACTAATGTTTCTTTTCTAACAAATTGCAAAAATAGCCATGTTTATGAATTTTGGTATATACATGTTTGTAGAAGAAGGAACCAAAGCTATCAAAAATGAAAAATCCAAAAACAGCACATAAAGTCATAAGCTTTATTGACTGGTGGTTGAGAAGATAATGCGACGTGGACTGTTCCTTGCCAGTTACTCTCAATTACAAGAATATAATATTCACCTAACTTTCTTTTAAACAAAAAAAATATACTTTTGAATAGAAGACACATTTTTTTTGGGGGTTAATTCAAGGCATATTTTGCCTTTAGCTTATGCTGTAATGTGAAGGATGTTGCTATTTTAGTGGGCGTTTGGATATAAGAATTGTAAAATTCCAAAAAGAAAATGAAAATAGTATTTAAAAATTAGAGTTATGTTTCGATATAAATACTAGTTTGGATTGTTTTTGAAGTTTTGTGAGTGAAAATTTTGAAAAATAATTTTTTGGAGTTTTTCAAATTTTCGAAAAAATTTAAAATTCATTTTCAAGTGAAAATTGAGAATTTTGTGGCCAAATATTGATTTCGGAAAAAAGTAAAATATTTAAAAAAAAATTGAATTTTTTATGTCCAAACGGGCTTTAGGATGTGGAATTGTAGAAATACTGATTTATTATGTATCAATATTTTTTTAATCCGAATGAATTGCTAGTCGTAGAATATTATTCTTGTCAGACTTAAACCTCATACTGAAACCAAGCTAAAAGACGATAACTTCTAAATTTGAAAAATAATTTATTTTATGTTTTCTATTTACCGCTTAATTATAAGTATTTATAATCACATAAATGTTACAATAGGTATAAATCATATATATATATGTTATGGCATATTTAACGTGACATATTTCAAAAGTTCTTGTCCCATATTTCATACTCATTCAAATTTTATCGCATAAATTGAGACGGAGCGAAATAGTAACACATCTCGCTGATTAAGAAATGAAACGTGTTATGTTTAAAGTAATGTTATTTAACATATTTTCTTGTTACGTGACTTTTTAATTACTACATCTCTTGTGTTTTAACGCTGCAACTATGTTGGTCTAGAGGTTTATCGAAAATAATCTTTTTACCTGTACAAGATAGAGATAAGGTTACGTACACATTATATTTCGTACACTTATGAGATTTTCGTAAGTTTGTTGTTATTATTGTATTCTATTTATCTTTGATTGAATTTTAGTAATTTTGTAGTAACTATAAAAATATCATAACCCTATTTTAAACGTTTTCTGCCTTTATTAAATTTTTTGGATCAAACACGTGAAACAAAAATATTTTACTTGTTCGAAAGGAAAAGAAAAAAAAAATGGAAGCAGGAGTTTGTCAATATTATGTGCAATAAAATTCAAAGTTTTTTGCATGAGGAATAGTACAAACACAAATGACTTCGTATTTGCAGCCATAACAAAATCATTACAATAAGGCAATCACATAAGTTGCTACTTGACCTATTGCTTAAATCTCCCTTACGTATTTTACGTGGACGATAATAATATTACACATACAATCTTTCTAAAGTGTATCTAGTACACGCTATCTTTTTATTGACCAGCTTTTCAAAATATGTATAATATCACGCACCAATAATATCATGACACATGTCAAAATGAAAAATAAATACAATAAAATAGCTAATTTACACTTTTAGTAATTCATACCATAATTAAATTCCCTTTCCCGCTTTTAGTAATTACCCCCCCCCCCCCCCCCC